>JAQQSV010000097.1:0-126022 GCA_028646515.1 Pseudochirops corinnae
TCTACTTAAAGCCATCAGCAAATATTATATGCAATGGCGATAAACTTGAAGCATTTCCAATAAGATCAGGAGTGAAACAAGGATGTCCATTATCACCCCTCTTATTCAATCCGGTCCTAGAAATGTTAGCAGTAGCAATTAGAGAAGAAAAAGAAATCAAAGGAAAAATTAATGTATAGACTGGTTAAGTAACTTCACATCATAAATTGTAAGATTATGATTAGTGTTAGAAGGGATTTTGGAGGTCATGTAATTCATCCCCTCCCCTCTACCTTATTTACAGGTAAGGAAACAGAATAGCAATGAGTTTGCAAATTATTAAATGTTATATAGATAGAAAGAAAAAGAGAAATGTTTTGAAACCAGGTCCTCAGACTCCAAAGTTAAGCTGTTAAAAACAAAAGCATGCTTATTATTTTGATAGCATGGAGAGCCCTCACATATGTTTCTCCCACAGAACATCAATCAAAATCTGGCCATATAAATATCCCATGTTGGTAAACAGTGACTCATAATACCTCCTCATTCTCTGTTTTCCAGGAGGTTAAAATGGCTGTTCCCACTTCGTTATCTCTCATTCCCGTGCTACCAATTTCCTTACTCCTCTCATGCATACTTCCAAAGAGACTATTGACCAAGATGGTTACTCTTGGTTTATTGGAGCTGAAGAGTGTCTATGCTATCATCAATCAGATTTTCCTATAAATAATATGACCTGCTTCCCATGTCATGGCTGAATATCATTCTGAAAGTATTGACATTAATTACTTTTTGAAACAAAGGGCTAACTTTTAACATGGTTTATTCTTTTTTTATGTGTTTTGTATTTGTCATAGCTATTTCTGGATATCTTCTATTGTGATAATGAAAAAAAATCAAAGATGGTTCAGCAAAATCAGCAAACAAAGATCGCCCCACAATAATGTGTCTAAGAGCCACTCCCCGTGGTCTTCCATATTTAAAATGAAATGACACAGGTACATTTCCTTAAGTCTCCTTGAAGGGCAGGATTGGCCATTGTATGTTTATCAGATTCGGTTTTTTGTCATTATTTTCTTTTCATTCATATTATTGAAGTATTGGACAGTACTTTTGTGAGTGGGTGGGGCTTTTTTCTGGTTCTTCTTAGGATGAAAATGTATTCCTTGTAAGCTCCAAGGATTCTTATTAAAACTACCAGTCCTTATGACAAGTTGAATCCCTGCAGCTTTATCACATTTCCTCCTCAAGGCTCTAGAAGTCTCCTTAATATCTTAAAAGTAATTCTCTAATGTCATTGTCTTGAGCCCCCACTGGTGTTCCCTCTCTTCCAAGATTAGGAACTGAGAATCAATTAAATACCTTTTAAAGAAAAGTAATTTTTTAAGATACTAGAATAAGTTTGGTTGCTTAAAAATATCCCCTCAAAAGTTCATGATACTCATTCCTACAAGTGTATATCACAGAATATAAGTGTAAGAAGACTCAAACTTTGAAAGTAAATGTGGCAAAGGTAAACTCATAGTTCCTGCTGGCTAGATGTCCTTTTCCTCCATCTTTGAAGCTCAAGAAGTTCTTCTTTAAACATGCTAGAATTTCTTTATTTATCTCTTGTGAAACTTTGGATCTTTAATCATTCAGATCTTGTCTCCTATCAGCTGATTTGGGACTGTGACTAACAAACAGACAAGAAGAAAAAAGGGCCAGTATCCTCCAGACCTTCTCTTTGAGGACTTGCCACATTTTCTTGTGATCTACACAGTCAAAGGCTTTGATGTAATCAATGAGCCAGAAGTAGATATTGTTTTGTTTGCTCGTTTTCTGAAACTCCCTTAATTGTCTGTAATCCAGTAAATGTTGGCAGGTTTTGAGTTTTTTTGTTTGTTTTTTCTTTTCCCTTAGTTCCTGTGTCTCTTCATAAACTATCCTACTCTTTTGGTAATGCTTGGCTCACATATTGCTGAAGCTTAAATTACAGAATCTCAAATGTAACCTTGCTAGTATATAAAACGAGTGCAATTGTTTGGTAATTGGAACATCTTTTTTGGCATTGTACTTCTTCAGGACTGGGACATAAACTGATTTCTTTTCTACCTGTGGCCCCTGCTGAGATTTTCCAAATTTAGTGATAAGGAGTGCAATACCTTAATAGCATCACCTTTTAGTGATCAGCTAGAATCCCATCACCTCCATTGTCTTTATTGTTAGCAATACTTCCTAAGGCCCACTTGACTTCATTCTCTAGGATTTCAGGCTTTAGATCAGCAACCACACCATCATAATTATTGGTGACTAGGATTTCTTATAGAATTATCTGTATTCTTGCCCCCTTTCCTTAATCTCTTCTACTTCTGTTAAGTCCTTACTATTTTTGTCTTTTATCATGCCTATTTTTGCATGAAACATAGACTTGATATCCCTAAGTTTCTTGAAGAGATTTCTTGACTTTCTCATGTTGTTTTCTTCTATTTCTTTTCATTGGTCATATAAGAAAAATATATGCCTTCTAGCTATTCTCTGGAATTCTGCATTCATCTGGGTATATGTTTCCTTTTCTACTTTTCCTTCTTCCCTCAGATATTTGCAAAGCCTCAAAAGATGCCATTTTGCTTTGTTCATCTTCTTTTTCCTTGGAATATTTTGTTGTTGTTGCTACTGCTACTGTCTCCTATATAATATTGCAAACCTCTACCCAAAGTTCTTCAGGCACTCTACTAGATTTAATTCTTTCAATTTCTTCATCACTTGCACTTCTATTCATAAGGGGTATTATTTATGTTGTGCCTATACGTTCTGGTGTTTTCTTTTCCTACTTTTGTCAATTTAAGTCTGAATGTCACAATTAGGAGCTAGATCTGAGCCATAGTCAGCTCTTGATTGAATCAGTGATGTTGAACTTCTTTTCCTCTGATTTTAAAGTATGTAATCAATCTGATTTCAATATGAAACATCTGGTAAAACTCCTATTTAGAGTTGCCTTTGAGCTGTTGATAGTGTTTGCTATGAGCAGCAAGTTATCTTAACAAAGCTCTATTAATTTTTGTCCTGCCTCATTTTGCACTCTATGATCAAACTTGTCTTTGGATATAATTATCTTTTAATTTCCTACATTACCATTCCAGTTTCCTGTAAGGACTGTGAAATCATTTTGGGAGGTGTTATTTCTAGAATATTGTGTAGGTCTTCATAGATATGATCAACTTTAGCCTTTTTAGCATCAGTAATTAGAGCACAGCCTTGTAATACCCTGACTTTGAATTTCTGCCTTGGATTCAAAGAGATATTATTGTGTCATTTTTGAGATCATACTCCATTATTGCTTTTTTCACCCTTTTGTTGGCTAAGAGGGCTCCTCCATTTTGTCTAAGTTACTCTTGCCCATAGTAGTAGCTATAATGATGACCTGAATTAAATTCATCCCTTCCAGCCATTTAAATCGTCAAGATGTCAATGTTTAATCTTTCTATCTCCTATTTGTCCTTGTCTACTTTACCTTGGTTCATAGATCATGTATTTCAGGTTCCTATTTAATATTTATCTTTACAATATTGAACTTCCCTTTTGTCACCAGACACACTCATACGTGAGCTTGCTTTTGTCATTGGCCTAATCTCTGCGTTAGTTCTGGAGCAACTTCTAGCCGTCCTCTACTCTTCCCCAGTGGCTTTTTGGACACCTTCCAATATAAGGGATTCATCCTCAGGTGTGATATTTTTTATTATTTTAAAACTATTCATGAGCAAAGACAATGAAGTGGTTTACTATTTCTTTCTCCAGCAGGTCTCATTTTGTCAGAACACTCCAATATGATCTGTCCATATTGGATAACTCTGCACAGCATAGCTCATAGTTACATTGAATTTTACAACCTCATCCTGCACTACAAGACAGTGATCCAGGAGGGAGTTTTGTATACACATAAATGTATATTCACATATTGTACATATGGACATATGTGTGTGTGTGTACATATGTGTGTAGATGCATATTAGATAGATAGATATAGAGATATGTGTTCATAAATAAATATGTGAATGGGTATATTGCATATGTATTTATAATGGTGAGGGAATTTGAAAATCTTCCCTGCCACTGAATAAGCTTAGGGAATTTAGAGATCATCCTTGCCCCTTAATGGGCCTCACTTGGAGCCAAACAAGAGAAACATGCTTAGGAGAGGCTTGTTTTTCAGGAAGACCCACACTTTTTTTTAAATTTGTAATTAGACAATGGGTCATGAAGGTTGTGATGTCTGCGGACCCTGAAGATGGCTGTATATAAACCCTGAGGTGAGGTTTTACTTTGGGACTCACCTATAGTAAGAGTTGTGTGATTTGGTCAGATGTGAGTCTGGGCAGCCATTGTGCCCTTGGCTTTGAAAACCGAGATGTTGATTCTTCACTCTCTCTAATAACTATCTGTGAATGTATATAATGATCAGACAGCTAGAAATCCTGTCTGTTGGTCTGTGGAATTGTGTTATTTTCTCTGTCTGTATTTTTTGTCTGCTTGTAATTTCTGTTTGTATTTTCTCTGAAGTTCAGGGTGCTGACTTTTTCCCCTGACCTAAGCAAATGATGTATATGTTGGATTAAAGTAAGATTGTTAACCTTTTCTGAGTTACTTCCTTTAAAAAAAAGCAGATCAAAGAACCTGTGCTAGCAGCCATCCTGGGTATGCCAGGGTGCTTGCTGTTACAGTGTTGTATATGTGTCCATATGTGTCTATATTGGTATATACATACTCATGAACACATTTTGTCTCTCTATCTTGGAGTGGAGAGAAGTTGGTACAAATTGGATATCAAACCCTTATCTGATAAATTTGACAAAAAGATTGTTGTTGTTTTTTTTCACTTATTCAACTATTCCCCTTCCTCTCTGAGATGAAATAATTTTGTTCAGGTAGATACTTTCCTGTTTTATGTAATTGAAATGTTATATTTTAGCTTTGTAATTCTTTCCAAGAATGCATCTCATAGCCATTACTTTGAAAGGTAAATAATCTATTCCTCATCTATTTTTGATAGCAAGGTCTTTAATCTTAAGGTTACATATTCATTTTGAATTTATTGTGGAATTTGTTATTAGATGTCATTGTAAACCTAATATATTCCATGTTCCTGCCTTCTAATATTCTCAGTTATTATTTAAAAATCAAATAGGGATCTCTTTACTAAGCAATTTATGTTTTCAAGTTTTAGAACACTAAGTTGATTTTTTTCTTTATATTGTTATCATTATATAAGCTTTTCTCCTTATTCTACTCACTCCTCACCCCCCCCCCGCAAATTCACAGAGATCTTCTTAGTTTCTCTGAAATTGCCCAGTTCCTACTTTTTTCTGATGCACTCACAGTCCATTAAATTGATATACTGAAAATGATTTATCTACCCCTTGCTACTCCCTGCTTTAATTCTCAGCTCAAGGAGGTATGATTACATCAACTATTTCCATATGCTGTGGATACATATGCCTATATATGTATACATACATGCTATCTACATATACCACCATGAAGTAGCTGCAAGCATGTGTGCATGTATGTACAGTACTAATATACTGATATAAATGTATCTATGTCTATATGTGTACATATATCTATATATACATGTATCTATATCTACATATATATCTCTAGCTGTAGCTATCTCTATCTTTCCATATCTATCTATCTATCTGTCTATCTATCCATCCATCTCTCTCTCTCTCTCTCTCTCTCTCTCTCTCACTCTCTCTCTGTATATCTATCTATCTAAATTGAGGGAGGAGGGAAGCAAAACAGGAGGTTGTTGTCAGGAAGATATAGAAGTCCAGAGAGTAAATTTACCATGGAGTGGGGGAGTGAACTGAACACAGCTGAGGGCCTTGTGACATATTCATAGAGCAGAGATATGGTCAGGTTGTCTCTCTGAGAGAATGAAATATAGAGACAGCCCTGGAATCAGAAAGATCTGTGTTCAAATCTTGTCTCAGCCATTTTCTAGATGTTTGATGCTGAGCAAATCACTTCAGCTCTGCCTCAGTTTTCTCAGTCATAAATTGGGGCTATTAAGAGCACCTACCTCACAGAGTTGCTATAAGGATCAGATGACATAATACCGGCAAATGAGTCAACACAATACCTGGCATATAACAGGCATATAAGTGCTTATTCCACCCCCCACCCCCGCGCCCCAGTGCTTAGCATAGAGCCTGCCAAGTCAAGGAGCGTTTAATGAGTGTTTACTATATGCCAGGCTCTGTATTAAGCACTGGAGGTACAAAGAAAGACAAAAACCAGTCCTTGATCTCAAGGAAGTCTAATGATGGGTTCAACACAAAACAAATCTGTACAAAATTATCTGGAAGTAATTAACAGAGGGAAAGCAGTGGCATTAAAGTGGATAAGGAAAGGCTTTTAAAGGTAGTGGGATTTTAACTGAGGCTTGAAGAAATCCAAAGGACACACAAGAGGCCGAGATGAATAGAGAGGATGTTCTAAACATGGGGTATATCCAGTGAAACTTCACAGCATATATTTCATATTTAAGAAATTCTCTCCGTATCTCTGATGCTCTCAAAGTCTCTCCATGTTTGTCTCCCTGTCTCTTGTCTAAGGCTTATGGTCTCAGAATATTTCCATCATGAGCCCCTGCCTTAAAAAAAAAATAAAATGAATATTGATAACACTAATATGTATAATGGTTACTTACTTATCATTTATTTGTATGTTTTAATGTATTAAAAAGTATGAATGTTGAGAAACAAAAATATATTTATTAATCAAAAAGATGAGATGAAAATAAAATATTTAATCCTGAGAACAATAAAGAAAGATTGGAGTTAGTAAGGAGGAAGAGTGACCAGATCAGATCTGCATTGTAGGAAAATCACTCTGCCGGAGGGAGACTTAAAGTGAGGAGACCAGTGGGAAGGTTATTGCAGTAGTTGAGGCAGGAAGTTCTGAGAGTGCCGGCAGGAGGCACAAGATGAGAGGTGTGGCAGTGTGTAGAAATTGGTGAGGCGGAAAATGTTTAAGGGTGGGGTGAAAGGAAGGGAGGAATTGAAGTAAAAACAAATGTATGGACCTGGGCAATGCTCTGAATGGGTGGTGCTCATTTATTTTTAAAAATTGAGAAATTTGGAAGAGGAGAAGATTGGCCGGGGAAATCACGTAATCACAAGCCATGAAAGACTTTATTATCGGCCATTTATGTTTGTCCACAGAACAATGAAATATATGGAGGTTTACTCACCAGCTTCTGCCCATAGGACAGACTCCCCCATCCCACCTCTCTGTCCTCTCTGATTCACGTTGTGAGGCTGCAAAGGCATGGTAGAACCAAAGGACATTTGGTTTTTCTAGCTGGTTGGGCTATCTATGTTGGGGGAGTGACTAGATGTTGAAAGATGGTATAGTGGGGGAATTTTGAACTTGTGAATGAACCAAGTCCATATGTATCGGCAAGCACCCTGGCATACCCAGGGTGGCTGCTAGCACAGCTTCTCAGATCTGCTTTTCTAAAGGAAAGCAACCCAAAATGGGTTAACAATCTTACTTTAATCAATCAAACATATATCATTTACCTAGTTCAGGGGGAAAAGTCAGCACCCTGAACTTTAGAGAATACAAACAGAATACAAACACAAGTTACAAGCAGAAGTTACAAGAAGGCAAAGAAACAGATCAGCAGATGGCTTCCAATCATCTAACCATCACATCCATACCTAGTCAGTTACCAGAGAGGGAAGCACCAACATCTGGGTTTTCAAAACCAGGGGGCTCAATGGCTTCCCAGTGTCTCATCTGTCCAAATCACATAACTCTTCTCAAGGTGAGCCCCAAAGCAAAACCTCACATCAGTGTATATATAATCTTCTCCTAGATCAGAGAATGTCACAGCCCTCTTGACCCACTGCCCAATCACAAAGTAATAAGTCATGGGCATTCCTGAAGAACAAGCTCCATGTGACCACATTCAGCCTATTAGGGGGCAGAGTATACTTTCAAATCAGGGAAGGTTCTCAGAGCCACTTAAGCCTATCAAAGGGCCCAGTGGCAGGGAAGATCTTCAGATTCCCATAACACCATAATAGGTCTGGGGGAGGAATGTGGGTTGCCACAGTCTTTTTACCCTCCACCATTTGTTTAGCATAGTCCCTATGTTGGGGAGAGGGAGTTAAATCATCATACTCAAAACTTTTTCCTTGGCTTCCACTTTGGAGACCACTGGTCTAGGGTCCTGAGATCCCAGAATCAGTTTTAGAGAAAGGATTTACACCCAAGTCTCTAAGAATTAGGGCACTTTATTACATTATAATATCCCTCTAGATAATGTTGATATAGTGAAATAATAGCAGGAAAGGATAGATGAAGCATCACCTAAGTGGTGAGGAAGAGAAGCACTGAAAGGGTTTGAGGGAGAAGGATTGAACACTTCTTTGCAGAGCTGAAGACATTTTGCAACTAGGGGGATGTAGTTGCGTTCAGGATCTAGGGATAAATAAAATCTGGAAGGGTATTCAATGTGAGTTGTATGCCATGGGCAAAAGCAAGGAGGTGAGATAATGTTATCTGTATTTTAGGGACAGTAAATTAACCAGTTTGGTTGGTGCCAAAATGTTATGTGAATTATGGCGGGACAACAAGTTGGAAAAGTTAAGAGTCAGATTATAGATGACCTCAAATTGAAAAATTCGGATGGGGTACTGAAATGACCACATTTCTGTTATGGTTTTCTATTTCAACTAGAATATTTGCTAAATGTTGTAATTGTGGCCCCCTTCCTAAGCTCTCAGATATGTAGGGAGCTCTCCAAAATCCCTCTCCTTTAGTTTGGGTCCTCTCCCTAGGCTTTTCCTTGGCAAAGGCATCATCTTTGGGAGCCTTTCATTCTACCCTATGATCACCTAACTTTTAAGAAGCAACCTCAGGGAAATATATGATCAGAAACAGCTGCCTCTGAGGAAGCTGGAAGCAGAAAGGCAAGTGGAGAGAATAGAAGTGTCCTTTTCATCCCCAAGACTCACTTGGGAGGTGCTGATTTTACTGGAAATTGGTACTTGGAAAAGGAGAAGAAAAGAAACAGTGGCAGATGCATGAAATAACTGTCACAGAGTCAGCTAAGGATTTGGCATATGGTTCCATAGACCAACTGTTCAAGGTCTAAATCCTGTAGGTAACAAGCATCAGTTATAGAGAAGAGAAGGCAACAACAGTGGCAAGAAGGCTGCATTAGGCTGGCCCAGAGCAGAGAGTATCAAGTAAGGAAGAGCTGCCAATGAAAGATAATCATGGCAAAGTGTACTGCAGGAGAACTTCTGCCATTGAACAATAAATGGATACTGGAGACCTGCTGAGTAACAAAATACTAGACAGGAGGTTAAAACAAAAAAATAAAAAAATAAAACCAAAAGCCACAGAAGGAAAATATGAAGTAATCCTGCCTTGCTAAAGACTTATCTAGGTTAGTGATTCCAGTCACAGGCAAAATCAGGAGACGTTAGAAGTTGGTGGCAGTGTTTGAGACTTGTTCTAGGTTTTAATATCAATCTTTCTTCCTTGCTAAGCCCCTACCAGAGGTAGCATTCTAAGTCATGAGAGGACCCTGTGGTAGAAGGTGATAAAGTATGAGTTTTTTGTAAATAAAGTTATTTGTTTTGAAGCTCTAGTAGTCTCAATGTTTGTAAAGGGAGCTGTTGGTGAAATTTGGAAAATGTACCAGATACTGGGATTGCCAGGCTCCACATGGGCACAGGAAATGCATCAAGTCAGTGAGAGTTTCTCAAAGTGTCCCTGTGCCTTTCATAGAAGATTCTGAAAATCATCCAGCAAAATAAGGCACTGGACAGGGAGATCCTTTCTCGAGCTAAACTGTCAAGCATTCAAACTCTGCTTCAGATGGGCTACCCATATTGTTCAAATGCCAAATGGACATTTGCCTAAAAGACTATTTTCAGGAGAACTTGTGCAAGCAAGCACTCACATGGAAGTCAGAAGAAGCAATACAAGTACACTTTCAAGGTCTCTTGGAAGAACTTTGGAATTTTTTACGTGACATGGGAGTCACTGTCAAAGGACTGCCCAGCATTCTATGCCCACATCAAAGAAAGTGTTGTGCTCTATGAGCAAAGCAGAATTGCAGTAGCTCAAAAGCAATGTGAGATGCACAAATTTAAGACATTTCCACACCAAATGTTCATATAGACTATTTGACCCTGCCCTGTGGTGCAGTCTACAAAGTTCATACTGATCTGATCAGCAACAATTTGACTCGCTGTACATTGACTGCAACATACGATATCTTCTTTGTCCTCTTTGAGAAGGAAGGGTGACAACCAACCAACCAGCCAGAGGTTACCTCCAGGAAGGATGGGTATTAGTAGTATAGGCCATGGGATTTAAAAGATACTTTGCAATTTTAAAAGCTGTTATTAAATTGAATGGAACATAGACTCTTCTTCAGCCCCAGCTTCTGTTATACACAGCCCTCTAGTTCATGAATCAAGAGTAGTTGCATGTTTGTACTGACTGCAGAATTTATGTGGAGTTGTTAGGCAAAGCCCTGAAATATTTCTTTTTCATGTTGGTAGCATTTTATCTGTAGGAAAGTTGATGTTTAAAAATAACGTTATACTGGGGTGGCTAGGTGGCATAGTGAATAGAGCACCAGCCCTGAATTCAGGAGGACCTGAGTTCAAATCTGGCCTCAGAGATTTAACACTTACTAGCTGTGTGACCTTGGGCAAGTCACTTAATCCCAATTACCCTGCTTTCCCTCCTCCAAAAAAGCAAAACAAACAAACAAACAAAAAATAACATTATATATTTCTAACCCTTTAGTTTGAAATGTCTCAAAAGAAGAATTGGTGCTTTAAAAATCAAATTCTCTGCAAGAGGATCTGTATGTGTGTGTGTGTGATGGGGGTGAGAAGTGAGAACAAGAAGAAGAAAAGGAACATGCATGACCTGAGAAAGCTAACAGAAATATAGAAGACACTCATAGGCATCTAAGGAAAGAACATTCTCCCATTTCTGAGATAGAGAAAACTTAGGCCAAGTTCTCTAGTTTACAACATCTGTAAATCAGGTAGTGCCTTAGAGTATTTCAATCAATTAGCCTTAAAAATTCAAATGTCCGGGTCAGAAAACTGAGACATGGAAAAGGGAAGGGACTTGTTCAAATTCACAAATGCTGGACTTTGATCCCAGCTCCCTGGACTCCAAGATGCAGGCTCTTTCTGCTTCATCACAACTAGCTCTCTATTGAAAACTAAGAAGCTCTACTAATGTCTCCTTCATAGTGAGTAGTCAACCAGGGTCTGAGACAAGTCAGGCACATGAGTCTTGCTTATGCGAAGGATTTAGCAATTGGTGTGAAGGCTTTTAGTGCAGCTTTCTCTGGCATTCTTCGGGGCCTTCAGTGACTAGGGCAGATACATAGGGAGTTCATCACCTGAAGGACCAAAGGTCATTCTAGCTTGCATCTGAAGCTTGAGAGAACATCACAAATTTATTTTTAGTGAGCAATTTTAGGTAGTAAAGAAGCTTCTTTTCTTTCCTTTTGGCTTTGAATTGGTATCTCATTTTCAAATATAATAGTACAATAAAATACAACATAAAATAAAGATCAGTGATCAACAAGCATTAAGTACCTTCTGTATGCCAAGCAATGAGCTAGGGAGATTCAGTAAGAAATAATGATCATTGGATTTTTAAAAAGGAGGGAGGGAGTTGTGACTGAAAACATCTCTTCTTGCATATACTTTTGAAGACTCTCAAAACACTAGGTTAACATTACTTAATGAGCAACATCGCTACCTACGTATTAGTCAATCAAGAAACCTCAAAATATTATACCTAATCACGTCAACCGTGCACGGAATGACTCCCATGCAACTAATCTACTGAAACAGTAATAAGCCTGTGTATTTTCTCATACACCCATAGGATCTGTAGAACTGAATGGAAATAATAGTGATCTGCCTGTTGCGAGTATATTGGCTATTGAGCATAAATTCCAATCTTTGTTTATTTTGTGCCTTGTGTTAAATAAGTACAAATGTGTCTTCATTTTTCACAAAATAATAATTGAACATGGCTGCTTCTGGGTAATTTATTTTATTTTTCAAGGTTTATGACAGCAATAAAAAATGGAAAAACATTGCTTCTGAAATGTATGTGTTGATTGTAACGGTATGGTCATAGCAGGGTAAACTTGAAGCCCATCAGCTACTAAATGGATTAATACCTATTATAGAAGCATCATTTAAGAGTGTGACATCTATCAAGGCCGTAAAATGTTTTCTGTTTCATATATGCCATCATCACGTTGTGATATATTTCCAATAAATTATCAATAAAATTATTTTGATGATGCAATTTAGTTGTCTAATCTAATTTCCATTTAAATGCCTACTCAGTAGCAGGCATTAGGGTTACAAATAAGAGGAAGAAACAATCCCTTTTCTCGAGGTATATGTAGTCTACCAGAGAATTACAATGTTTACATAAAAATGTGTATGTACACGCTTCTATACATGTATACATATGTGTATGTGTATATATGTTTGTGCATGTTTGTATGTGTGTATATTACATACATTAGAGAGGGGGGCAGAGATAGAAAATTTAACATACTCTTCAGTTCTCACCTTCTGTACATTTTAGTGAATGAATCAAGACTAGTAGTTGTATGCTAGTAGTGACTATAACATTGTATGGAGTTGTTAGGCAAAGCACTTAAACATCTGTTTCTCATATGATTTATACACACATGTGAGTATACATATATATATACATGGGTTTATATAAATACATATGTATTATGTCTATATAGGAATGCATATATGTATATATGAGAAACAGAGACAAAAAGGAAAGGGGGAGAAAAGATACAGTCAGAAAAAGAAAGACAGAGACAGAGAGAAGAGAAAGAAAAAGGAAGGGAGGAAGAGAGAAAGACAGAGAGAGACAGAAAAAGACAGAGAGAGAATGAGAGAATGAGAACAAAGGTTTGAGGATATTCAGAAAGGTTTTACATAGGAAATGATACCTGAGTTATGATTTGACAAGGGGAAAGCCGACTAACTTCCATAAAGGCAAAAGAGCTTTTGATGTTACTAAATTGAGTTCATAATGGAGCAAGAGATTGTTGGAATGGAAGTTATATGATGGACTTTTGATCTCCATCGAAGTATGATTTCAAGTAGAGTGAATTGTAACAACTCATCAATCCTATTTTTTCTTTTAATCTATAGGTCTTACCTACTTCTTCCCATCAAACCCCTGGTGGGAGGTGGGGGTGTAGAGTACCTCTCTAACGTTCTTTGAGCCTTTTGTGTGACAAACTTGCAGACTGGGGATACCAGTGCAGCATGTGGAATGCCTAGCAGTTTTCTTCATTCTGACTATGTGATCACTGTTGATCCTCTGATACCATCTCTGCATTCTTCTCTACCTTTTTTATGGGTCCTTTGTTGTAACCTGCTCACAGCCAACATACACATTTCGTTGCCATTTGGATGAATTCCAGTCTTAGTTCTTCAAAGGCCATAATAGTATAAGATTCAAAATAATACAACTGTATAAGAATAAAGACATTAGCTAAATGCCATTTTCATTCAGACAGCTGCAATAATTAATCAGAAATTTAAAAAGAGTTTACTATATTCTAGGTACTAAGTGTGGTATATACAAAGAAAGGTAGGTCAAAGCAAGGCCCTATCCTCAAGAAGCTTCCATTCTTACTAGAGAGACAACATGTAAATGTCTAGGCATATGCCAGATAAATATAGACTAGATGAGAGTAAAGTAGGAGGAGAAGGTTCCATTGGCTGAGAGATAGGAACATCTCCCTACAGAAGGTGGGAAGAAGGTAAATTAAATCTTAAAGAAAGGTGAGAGATAGAAGTGAAGAGGAAAATATTCCACACAAAGGAGATGATATTGAAAAGTCAAGAAGTAGGCAATAGGATAGGGGAACCTAGAGATTAATAAAAGCATATATATCCTCCCCTAAGGCAATCTAGCCCATGTCCTTCCTTCTACTCTTTTTGCAGTTGAGCTCATTGTCTCTGTATATAGTATCAAAAAGTTAGGGATTGATTAATGAAGTACATGAATTCTTCATCCATCTTAATGTGCACTGCACCACAGCAATTATTCAGGCATTTCAGGTTTT
Source organism: Pseudochirops corinnae (assembly GCA_028646515.1). Lineage (NCBI taxonomy): Eukaryota > Metazoa > Chordata > Mammalia > Diprotodontia > Pseudocheiridae > Pseudochirops > Pseudochirops corinnae. Next base: position 14,144 of record JAQQSV010000097.1, read on the forward strand.
TTTTATTTGTTTTCTGTGTGTAAGTGCAAGCAAGGTGAGATTTTTGTTGATTTTCTTTCTGTAGTTCAGTTTCCCAGGCTCATGCTAAATTTTAAATACCTGAAAGATCAATCTCCTTTGAACCTTGGTAATTCACAGCTGTGATGAGTAATGTAGGTTCTGATGCCTTCTGGCTCTGAGTCTATTAATTGAAAGCTATATATACTGGGAGGTTGGTATTTTATTTTGGGGCTCACTCATGGGAAGAATATGACTTTGATTTGGCCACACAAGACTCTGGGTAGCTGTTATTAAGGAGTCCCTCAGCTTTAAGAACCCAGATGTTTGTGCTCCCTGTTTTAAGGATTATGTATCTATCACTTTGTTTACATCGTTGGAATCCTGTCCATTGGATCCCTGTGCTAATTTTTCTATGTTTCTCTGCTTGTATTTTCTCTATATTCAGAGTGCTGACCCTTCCCCTGAACTAGCGAATGACCTTTACCTTCTTTACTTCTCTGCTTGTATTTTCTCCATGTTCCAGGTGCTGAACTTCCCTCTGAACTAGTGAGTAGCTTATATATGTTTAATTCAAGGAAGACTGTTGATCCCTTGGAAGCTATTTTCCATTTAGAAAAGCAGATCAAAGAACCTGTGCTAGCAGGCCATCCTGCATGCGCTATGGTGTTTGATAATACACTGTGTCAAATATGCCAAGTATTAGAGCCATAATAATGATGACTCTAAGAGGCTTTGACATAGAGAGATTAGGAATTTTTATTGCAAAGCACAACCTAGAAATATAATTTTCTAAGGTAGCATAATATAGTGATGCTTTCAATGATTCAAAATAGAGGATTCTCCTAAAAGAATACTCAGGTGACTGAAATCAGAGCATTTCAGAGAAAGAAATTATCTCATAGATCATGTAATGCAACATTGACTTTTTGTTATTAATGTGTTTTATTTTTATATCATCTATTTTCAACATTGTACCCTTCCTCTTCCTCATTCCCCATTAAGGAGGACCATCATTTATAACATGATATATTTAAGAAAGGAGAAAACAGATTGAGTTGGCAAGATGGTGGAGTACAGGCCAGTATCCAGCTAAACTCTATTTTGCCCTCCAACAACTTTAAAAAATTCCTCAAAACAAATTTTGAAATGGCACAGATAACAAAAGAGTAGAGGGAGATATTTTTCCAGCCTGAGATGATTGAGACAGTCTATAGGAGAGGTCTATAACATGGAGATACACTCAGGAGCACCAGCAGTAGGGCTTAGAAATGACTATAACAGCAGCCAGAGCAAGAGCAGCAGCTTCAAGATCTCTCAGCCAGAGATGATAAGGGGATCAGACAGCTGATGAGAAAGATGTTTCAGGGAAATCTTTACTGGAGCTGCATGCAATTAGTGCTAATTCACAACTCTATTGCCTATATGCCATTCTGGGTTGCAGTTTCAGGGCAGAGGGAAATGCTTATGGTCAGTTACAAGGGATCAGGGCCCATGCTCACAGCTTCAGGGCTAAGAAAAGCACTAGTATTTGTGAATGCAGGGCAGCAGGTCCCCTTCCTGGTTAAAGATGAAACCACAGACCATGAGAACAGTGACCAAACTTCTATTAGAATAACACCACCTTGAAAGCTCTGAAAACATGCAAATTTCCAGAATTAGCTTTGAAAATATCAGCATGAAAAAATCTGAACCTTGGAACAGTACCTCCCCATCCCAGGTGAGCAGAGCACAACTTTAACATAAAATTCAAAGGGAATAAATGGGCTAGGAAAATGAACAAACAACAACAAAGAGAATTTGTCCATGAAAAGCTACTACAGTGGCATGGAAAACCAAGACATAAAATTAAAAAAGGAAAACAATGTGAAAACAGCTATAAGCAAAGCCTCAAAGAAAATTGCTAATGGGATCCAAGGTCAGCAAGAATTTCTGGAAGCCTTAAAGAATCACATAAGACTGGTAGGAGAAATTTGAGAAAGAAATGGGACTGATGGGGGAAAAAAATCAAAAGAGAGTTAACAGCTTGGTAAAAGAGGCACTATGTGGTACAGTAGACAGAGAACCTGGCCTAAAAAAAAAGACTTATCTTCCAGAGTTCAAATCTGGCCTCAATTGTGTGACCCCAGGCAAGTCACTTAACCCTGATAACCTCAGTTCCTCATCTGTAAAATGAGCTGGAGAAAGAAATGACAAGCCCCTCCAGTATATTTGCCAAGAAAACTCCAAATTGGGTTATAAAGAGTGATACATGACCAAAATGACTGAGTAACAATGCAAAGGAGTAACAGAAAATACTGAAATAAATAACATCTTAAAAACCATAATTGTTTTAATGTTAAAAGAAGCACAAAAATTCGCTGAAGAAAGAAACTATTTTAAAAACAGAATTGGCCAAATAGGGGTTGGGGAAAGGACAAAATCTCATTGAAAAAAAGAATTACTTAAAAAAATTAGAATTAGGCAGATGAAAGCTGATGATTTTACGAGATTTGAAGAAACAATAAAACAAAGTCAAAAGAATAAGAAAAATAGAAGAACATAAGAAATATCACATTGGGGAAAAACAAACACTAGAAAATAGATTGAGGGGAAATTAATTAAGAATTATTAGACCTTCTGAAAGTCATGATCAAAAAAGAATCTAGATATCATATTGCAAGAAATTATAAAGGGAAATTGCCCTGACATCTTAAATTCAGAGGGCAAAATAGAAAGTGAAAGAATCCACTGATCTCTTCCTGAAAGGTATCCCAAAATTAAAACTCCCATGAATATTACAACTAAATTCTAGAACTCTCAGATCAAGAAGAAAATATTGCAAGAAGACAGAAAGAACCATGCAAATATAATGTAGCCCCAGTCATATATAACATTGATAATTTTTGTGTATATTTATATGTCTACATGAATATACCAATCATTGACAGTGTTTGATAGTATGATAGTATATGCAGTTTTCCACAGCAACACCCCCACCATCACACACACACACACACACACACACATACACACACACATACACACATACACACACATACACACACACATAAACACCATGTCTGTAGTAATCAGGTTGATGATCTCTAGTTTTTAACAACCCAGCAGAAGTTGGTGACGTCATCAGGGTCATACATCTAATATGTCAAGTTGTATTAGAGTTGGGACAAAAACTAGTGTTTTTCCAGATCTTGAATCCAAAGCAGAAATTTAATTCTAGATTTGAGGATCTTAGATTTACTGTAGGAAAGGACTGTTGGTAACAATTAGTCAGACACAATCATTATCCAGGTGAAGAAATTGGAGGCTAGAAAGATTATCTATCTTGATCAATGGCATATGGGTTGTAAGAGGCAAAACAGGAATTTGAACTCAGGTCTTTTGGTTCTAAATCCTGAGTTCTTTCCAATGTGCCATGACATCGTTCCTTTATACCCTACGTGTGCATTTCTCCTTTCAGTCAACTTTAGGTATATATCATCTGGGAATTCACAAGAGGTTAGACAATTTTAATGGGGTTATCCTTTGTGAACTCATGAGAAGGACAAAAGTTTTGAGTTGCCCATCCTCTCCTTTTGTGCTGTTTTCCCTGACCCTGAACCCTTCTACATTAAGCAGCTGATTGCATTACCACTGAGACCAGCACACAACGCTAACCCAAGCAGAATTGTATTTTCTCTTTTCTCATCTCTAGTATTTCCTGGAGACAAGGAGGATAATTGAGTGCACTCCTTTCAAAAGGCTCCCATGCTGGGCTAGAGGAGGCACAACAGATGATAGTGAGAATCGTACAGACATATCAACAGAGGAACAGAATAGCTAGTGTCAATAAAAATGTGAAAGCAAGATATCAAATGAATGTATTACACTGCAGACAAGCAAAGGATTTCTATGAGGAGAGTGGTATTAGGAAGTAAAGTATATGTTCTCTCCTGAGTTCTACCCCCACCTAACAAGGAGGCACTGGTCAAGCGACTTGTCCTTTAGTGCCCTGTTTCTAACTCATGTCTAAAATAATGAGATAGTGCAAGTAGAGGCTAAAGATAGCATCCAGGTGTAAATTCCCATGAATCTATAGATTGATCATTGTTTGATGGGGAATAGACGTTTGATATAGGCAGAAATCATGACCAAACAAGGGATTAATAGGATCACAGGAGATAAAAGATATAATTTATATGACATCCTATGGAAAAGTTTTTGTACAAATAAAACCAATTTAGCTAATATTAAAAGATAAAAAATTAACTGGGGAAAACTTATCAGCAAATTGATATGATAATGGTCTTGTTTCATTTTTATAAAGTTTAGTTTTAAAATTATAAACATTTACAGATTACTTCCACTTCATAAGAAGTTTCTTATAAGAAATTAAAACAGTTAAATAAAACTTCTGGTGATCTAATCTGATAGCACATATAATATTTCATATCTGGAACATACGTTCCCACCTTTTTTTAAGATTGTTTTCCTTTTTATCTTTTATATTAATACATATTTATGGAATAAAACAGGCATTTCCATAACCTAGTACAATAAAAATTGTACATGAAACTGTGATCTACTATGCACAACTTACTATTCCTTTCAAATGTACAACAAAACTGTCATATAAATTACTTTTCTTCTTTTTTGCTTTTTTTTTTTTTTTTTGCTTTTTTGGGGGCAATTAGGGTTAAGTGACTTGCCCAAGGTCACATGACTAGTTTTTGTGTTAAGTATCTGAGGCCAATTTGAACTCATGTCCTCCTGACTCCAGGGACAGTGCTCTATTCACTGCACCACCTAGCCACCCCTTTCTTCTTTTTTTCTACCTTCCTAGAGATGGCTGCCATTAGATACAAATAGGTAAATGTGTGTATTCGTAAAATTATCCTATTTGTCTTTTTTCCCAGTTCTTTCTCTGGATGAAGGTAGCACCTTCCTTCATATTTCCTTTATGGTTAATTCAGTTGCTTTCCTCTTCCTGCTCTCTATTTTTTTAAGTTAATAGAAATCTATGTTTTCCCCTCCCTTCCATTTATCACCCCTCTGGAAAAAAAAGAAAAATGAATTTCTTATGACAAATAGACAAACCCAAACAATATGTGATGATTATATATGGATGCACATATACAGAAATGTGTGTATATGGTGTGTGTGCGTATATAAATACATATATACATGTATAGATACATTGCCTCATTCTGTCCCCTCAAGCCATCACCCCTCCAAGATACATAAGGATGATATCAATATGTGATGATTATATATGGATGCACATATGCAGAAATGTGTGTATATGGTGTGTGTGCGTATATAAATACATATATACATGTATAGATACATTGCCTCATTCTGTCCCCTCAAGCCATCACCCCTCCAAGATACATAAGGAGTCAATTCACATTTATACAGATAACAATTCCCTGATTGATAAATAAACAAGAGATATGAAGACAAAATTATCAAAGAAATCTAAGCTGTCCACCAGATTGAGGGGGAAAAAAGTGCAATGAAAATGAGAATAACTCTGAAGTTCTACCACATACTCATCAATTTAGAAAACATGAAAAGAATACAATTTGTATACTTATAGCAAGTACAAAATCACTATGGTGTACAGGATGTAGTTCTGCCCTTCAGTCATGGAAGATGAGTTCAAGTCCTGCCGATGCCACTGACTAGTTGTGAGTCAATGAGCAAGGAAGACATTTAATCTCCCTATGCCCCGGGTAATTCCCTAGATCTTCTCTAACTCTGGTCCCTCTCATTCCAAGGCAGTATTCCCTATCCTAGCAAAACATGGAATGTGTGTTAATGCATCTCAGCTAAGGATACATATGAAATTTGTAGGAGATAAGGAAATTTGGGAGGCAACATAGTAAATGACTGAGGTTTAAATCTGGCTTATCCTTCCACTTTTCTCTTACTATCTTCCATTCCAACTGATACTTAGTGCATGCTTAATAAAAGTTTGTTGATTGGCTCATTGATAAAGAGCTTCAGAGAAGGTGTTATGAGGTATCTAAGTAATATTGGTATTAAAGTTTGGATAATTTGTTTCTATAAAATTCTTCTCGTAAACATATATCCATTTATGTATACACAGATACACAGAGTATGCAGTTTAAATATTTGATCTCATCACTGTAGGGACCTATTTGCCAAGAAAATTCCCTCTACTAATGATGCAGACTAGTCATTTCTCTGCAACTCATCCTTAGACAATTGCCTGGGTGCTTAGGGGTTAGCTACACAATTATTGAGTTTTAGAGAGATTTGCCTTCTATGTATGTTCTCTCTCTCTCTCTCTCTCTCCCTCTTTCTGTCTCTCTCTCTCTCTCTCTTTATATGTGTGTGTGTTTTTTGTGTATGTGTGTACCTGTATGTTTATTATGTACAAATATATACATATATTTACATATGTGTCTAATGTATGTATAACTAGATATAATTATAGATATGGCTGAATATAGTGACTATTTTTCAAAATGAATTCCAACTCCATCCTTACAGTTTACAATGAAAAAAAGTATGACATCCACATCTCCAGTCCACAAGTTCACCAATTTCCATACTCCACATCTGTATATTTTTTGGTGGGTGTCTTTATTCCACTAGCACAAATTACACCTTTTTCATGACTTTTTGATTGGGTTTCAAGAGTTTCTGTGCTAGAAAATTAATACAATTTTGGTATACATGAAGATGTACCTCACTGAGCTCAGCTAACCCAGTCTTCACACTGCAAAGTTACAGTCCTTCCCACTATGCTTATCCTCCTGCTTCTATTCTTGGTTTGGTTGATCCTGTCAAAATTAACAACTTACCGGCAAAATTTAGAGAAACCAGTGTCATTGACATACCATGATATGGCATTAATACTGGAGGGCTGGTGTTGAGAATTGTTGCTCACATTTCAATGTAGCCAAGAAAATAATTGAATGTATATTACATAACAGGTCTGGGGCAAGACAATGGATTATGTATAGGTATGCTAGATATGAGCCTGGACCTCAAGGAGATTGCAGTCTAATTGAGGAGGCAAGGAAGATTCTTGGATTCAGTAGCATTCAATGAGGTTCTTGAAGGTTGACCGAGATTTCAAATATCTGATATTGATAAAATTTGGGAGAATTCAGAGAATGCATTCACTCAATGACATGAAAAAACTGCCTTTGGAATCAGAATTTGGAATGAATGAGTGAAAACCTGACCACAGATAGGAGGCAAATGTCGATGAAAAATTAAAAAGAAGAAGGAGGTGAAGGAGGAAAGAAAGAAAGAAAGAAAGAAAGAAAGAAAGAAAGAAAAGAAGGAAGGAAGAGAGAAGGAGAAATCAGATTCTCCAACAGAGATGTGGATGTGACTGAATTGGAAATAAATAAATGGGAGAGAGAATAAGGCTCATCAGAGTTAGTGCCCCAGGAGACTTCTCATTCAACCCCTTCACTGGATACTAGTTCATTCTCAGGCTGGATTTCTGTGAATCTGCCTTATATATACATTTTGTATATCTTTACATATTCACATGCTGTGTTCTTTGATCATGTGTAAGATCCTTGAAAAAAAACCTGTTTCATTGTGGTCTACATATCGATCAACAGTGTCTGCCTCTGGTCTTTCAGACTTCTTGATTGATTGATTGATTACATCCAAGAGCCCTAACCCCTTTTCTGAGCTCTGGTTGTTGTTGTTGGGGTGGGGTAGTGGGGAAGGCGTGAGATCCTAGGCTGTTTGCTAGTTTTCCTCTATCTCAAAGGCCTCTTGACTTTGGCAATGTTGCTGAACAAGAGAAAGGCTAGTGTGTGTCCTTGACTTTCCCATAATACTGCACAGGCTTTTTCAGAACTACTCATTTAGTTGTTATTGCCTTTGCCTATGAAATAGGGCATGTGTTGGTCTGAGAGGCTGACTTTGATGGTGTCTTTGCTTGTCATTCTGACAGTTGGAGCTAAAATAAGTTATCCACACTATATCTTCCTGCACTCTACACGGTGCTGTCGACTAGATCAGCTGCCACATCCATGATTTATGTGACTTTTTGAACCTCTGATTTATATTTCATTATTCTTGGCTTGACTGGAATTGCAACTCGAGGAAATAAAAACTGAAAAGAGATGGGGGGAGGGGGTAAGTCTGCCGAATGTATCGGACAGAACCTGGAAAGTCTTAATGAAATGGTAACTGTAGATAGCGATGTTTGCAAGGTGCAACTTGAAAAGGCCCCAAGCCAAAGGAAAGTTGAAGATATTTTTAATAATTCTCCATAAATTTAAACATTTTCCCTTTGGTCTCCATTTTTAACAACCTGATGTCTTGTTTCTTAGATCATATATGCTGACTTTTACCTGTAAAAATTATGAGTTAAGAATATGGCACTTGACTGTCACATTCTCAATACGTTGCCTCATATTTATACTTGTTCCTTAAAGAGAAAGAATGAAAAGTCATTTTTCATTTAATCTTTAAATCATAGACTCAGTTTTAGATAGGTCCCAAGATCTGGACCATGGAAGAATGTGTGTGTGAATTTATAATGTATGTGTGTGTATATGAGTATATGTATGTATATATATATATATATATATATATATACATACATACACACATATACGTACATACATATAGAGAAAGAGAGAGAGAGAGAGAGAGAAAGAAAGAAAGAAAGAAAGAAAGAAAGAAAGAAAGAAAGAAAGTCTTTTTGTGAAAAGCTAAGTGATGGATTGGATGTAGCATTAGTTCAGGAGCCAGGAAGACATGAGTTCAAATCTGGTCTCAGACACTTACTACTTACATAATTTTTGGCATGTCAGCTAACTTCTATTTACCTCAGTTTCCTCAAGTGCAAAATCATAAAATAATAGTATCCACCTTACCTCATTGTTGTGAAAGTCAAATGAGATAATATTTGCAAAGTCTATAGTACAATGCCTGGCATACAGTAGATCCTTAATACATATTTGTCCCTTCCCCCATCCTCCCTTTAACCATCAGGTAAAGCCTAGAGACCCTTTCTGAGAATAATATTTTTAAATGTATAAAATAAAATTAATAGTATTACAAAGAAAAATAATTCTATAGTTATACATACACACATGTACATGTACATGTACATATACACATACACATACATAATTACTCCTCTTGGAAAACATAGGGTTTTTGAATTTGCAAAGGGTTTTACGTGAATTTTCTGTCTCCTTTCATCCTCAAACTCATTCTTTCAGATCATTCCAATAATCCTGACTGCTGTACGTACCTTGGAGAAAAGAGAACCTCACAGAGGTTAAGTGACATCCATACTGATCTAACTATGGGATTTGAACCCAGAATTCCTTGAATCCTAAGTCTAGCTTTTTGTTCATAACATGATAGAGCTTCTTAGAACTTTGAATTCAAAGAAAATGGAATGTAAATATGATCATGTGTAGGCCAGATACAGCTGACATATAAGTTACAGTTTTGACATTATCAAATGTCAACCCCTTCTTCTCCTTCCCCCGACTGATACCTTCAAGTTCTCATGTCTCGAATGAAGAAAAAGAAAGCCATCTTTCCCTCCCAATTTCATCTCCATTTTATGTATTGTCTTCCCCCATGACAGTACACAGTGTTTAAGGGCAGGCAGTATCCTATTTTATCATTGTTACTTGTATTTCCAGTGCTTAGCACAGTATCTACCAGTTGGTAAGCACTTAATAAATTCTCTTTGATTAAGAAAAAACATACGAAATCCAACTAAGTACAAAGTGAACGTAGAAAATAATAAAAGGGAAGGCTTTACAGAGTGACCAGCACGTTAGAATTTCAACATTTGAACAAATGATTTCTTTTTAAATAGTCCCTTTGAAAAGCTATTCACTAACTCCAGTCAATGCTTCTTTGACTAGAAATGATCTTAGAATGCTAGTGGGGATGATATTTAGAGCCTCTTGACTCCCAGTCTACACACATGCAATTTCCATAGTGCCAAGAACATGCTTTGCAATGTTGATTAACTTATAGGGGCCACAGGGTGGCATAACAAGAGAGCACCCTGGGCTTGGAGTCATGGAGATTTGTGTACACACTCCATTGTTGAGATGTAGTAATATGTGCAATCACAGGAAAGAGACTGAACATCTTTCACTCCTAATTTTCTCATTGTGGTATTGTACTCCCTACTTCCCAAGGTTGTTGCAAGGCTCATATGAGATATTCTTAGTAATTCAATGGATCTTTTATATACCTTCCCACTATTCAGATCTCAACCCATACAGCCCTTTTCACAGATTGGCCCCTTCTACCTTTCCAGTCTTCATACACATCACTCCTGCCCACAGACTCTATGACCCAGTGACATTCACTTATTTTCTGTTTTTTGTTGTTATTTAATTATTCACTTCTGTCCATGTCTCCCTGACCCCATGGATCATAGTACACCTGATAGTTATTTTTTTATATATATTTAAATGTTTTCTTTGATTTCTTTTTTTTTAAATTGTTTGACAAATGTTTCTTAAATAGTATCTATCATCTATGTCCTGCTACAATATCACCCCATGGGGTTTCTCTAATATTTAGGGAACTCCCTTCATATTCTTTTCTCACATATTCTAATGGTACATAGGGAACACTTACTGATCATCACTTGATCTCACTATATGTTCAGTCTCTCTTCTTTTAGACTTTCTTTTTTCTTCCTTTCCCTAGCAATTTGTTTAGAGCCTGAATCTCCCTGTTCTCCCAATGTAGAATTTACAGAAGTCAATCATGGACTGAATCCCACTGCCAAGCAGCAGAAAATCTTTGAACTGCTCCATTTCTGACTTGCATTGGTTTGTTTCCCATTTGGCAACCTGGTGCCCTGCACTGTATCTTGTCATTGACTTTAGCCTGACTGTAGCTCAGAACTCCTGAACTCAAGTGATACACTTGCTTCAACCTCCCTTATTTCTAGGAATCCAGAAAAGGGCCGTGGTACCTGGCTGCATAATTCTAAATCACTGACAAAAAAAAAAAAATAATGAATAATAGAAACATAACAATTCAGTTTTCAGTGGAATTCTGAACCCAAAATGTGTGCTGTAATCCAACTTTTACCTGAGCACAAACTACCATTATGCCATCCTTTAATACGGATAGTGGTCATAAAGCTTTCATTCATTAAACAATGGAGAGAGGAAGCCATTATCTCCTGGGGCAGAGTAATTCTGCTTTAACTTAACTCAGATTATTAAGAAATGATCCCTAATATTGGGCAGAGACTTTCCTGTCTTTAATTTCCAACTCTTCCTTTTTGGACTTTGCTCTGGAACCAAGCTGAATAAGCCTAATTCCTCTTGCACAAGATGCCACTTTATAGAGGAGAACACAACCACAGATAATTCAGCAACCAGCCGAAAGTTACACGTAGTTCATGGCACATCCAAGAAATAAATTCCAGTCCTCTGGCTTGAAATCAAATGCATGTTATTGAAAGAGCCTGGTTCTTGCGAATAATCTTAGTAAGTAATGGTTTCTAACTCTTTCATCATCTGCACATCCTTCTTGATTGGGCCCAAGCTGGTAATATCCAAAAAACCCAAAACAAAACAAAAATAAAAATAAAAACAAAACAAAACAAAACGTAGCACCGAGAATAAAACAGTCATTTATTAAGTGCCTATTATATACTAGGAAAAAGGACATTGGGATTACTGTTTCGGCTTTCTTGATATTGGGCTGCTAATAATACACCCTATGATTTATTTCCTCTCTTTTGGCTGCCATGTTATGCCCTTGACTAATGCTAAGCTTTAGTTGTACTAGAAAAGCTGTCTGCTGAGCTGAGGGGCTGTTAAATGCAAAATCAACGAAAAGGATCCTTCAGGCAGGGGAAAAGAACTGTCATCTGGCATAGGGGAATAGGGAATTCTCCTACAGCCTCTGGAGACAAAGGCAAACTTGGCTTCCTACATGGCAAAAGGACATTCTCCCTTAGAAGATGTCGCCCTGATTCTGCCAAATGATGCCTTCACATTTCTCTCAGACTGATCTCAAAAACAACTAACTATAATAAACCATTCCACATCTCCTCAGCCCTCCCTCCCAGAGGAGGAATGACTTCCTCTCTTCCCCATTAGGCTATCTCTTCTCAGAAAATAAGGGACATACAATACAGGTAATTATGTATTAATCTGCTAACTTCAGTGTCTCTAGGTTTTATCCCTTTAAAAATATAAAGAAGTCTCCCTGATGGAATTGATTGGTCAATTTCCCATTGACTAGACTATACAAGCCTAATGGCTTTTTAAAAACTAAGTTTGCATCCCCAGATTAAGTTAAATGACTTATGGTAGTAAAGAGATGTGACCTCTACATATCTACCAAAGACTGCATGGAAAGGAGATATGATTTTCTTCTCCCTGCCCTCCTGCTATATGAGCCTTATGATCTTGTAGAATTATTCAGCCAGCAGGAGACACTGTCTCCCACAAGGAGCAAAAAGGGTATTATGTGAATGGGAGTGAGGAGCAGTTTCAAGAAGAATGGACTCTGGAAGCCTAGAAGGGAGCCAGTTATATATTCAGGAAGGAATTATCCCTGGAATTTGAGTTAAATCAGGGCTAGGAAGAGACTGAGAGAGCCCAGAGGAGATTCTTCAGCTGGGGAGGGCAGCATGAGAGAACCATGGGATGTTACTTCTGTGTGTGGTATGGGGATCCCAAAAATCCCCTACCCAGGAAATAAAAGTCTGAGATATCTTGAGGAAGGAATAGGAAATTTATGCGGTTCAGTTCTCGAGAGAAGGGGGCATCCCTTCCACCAGTAAGAACCAGCAGAAAGAGGCTTGTTACAGAAGATGGAACAAGAATTTATACCCTAAGGCAATCAAGCCCTCTCCCACCTCTGTCCCTTCTCCCATTGGCTGGGAGGCAGGCTTACAACCTGAATAGGAATTCTCCTCCAATGATAAGGAGCAAAGAAGCCTGCCACTATCCCTTAGTGGCTAGGAGGTGAGCTTACAAAGAACAAGGAAACAGGAGGAAGCCAATTCAAATGTACCTATCCTTACTTGGCTAATGCCCAAGTGAAGAAGGGAATGGCTAAGAGCTTACTGCTGACTGACAGCAAGGGAAAGGGGGAAGGGTCCTGAACGATCTGAACAATTCCAATGTTCATGTCCTTATTTGGCAAACACTAAAGCAAGGGAGAGGAAAAAGGTGGCAAGCAACAATGGAGGTCGAGAACTCCTAAAGAGCCTAATGCTGATGTGGCAGTAGTGAAGAAGGGGGAAAGAAAAGGGAAGGGGGAAGGAGGGAGCCAAAACTCCAGCCTGCTCCCATAAGAAATCTTATGGGCTGAGAAGTTTCCCCTTTCCCCATTCACTCCCCACTTTCCATATGGTTGAGTTGCCTTGATTATGTTTGTTGTTTCATATGTATTTCACTACAATTTCGTTCTAAGTTTGTTTTCCACTGATATTGTGTGTATTTGTGGGAGAGGATACTGTATTTATTGGGGGGGGGTGAGTAGGGAGAAGCATTGTTGCCACTCTTCTCACTATATCTTAGTAAATGCTTTTATTTTGAACTAATTCTCCACTAGTTGACTATTAAAAAATAAATACACTGGTGGGGACTTATGAGTTCTACTTTTAGGATTCTGTGCCCACACGCTTCCCATTTGACCCTAAGACTGCAGCCCTTCTCTAGGAGAGTCAGCCAGTCTACTCAGTTTGGAGCTCTGAGTAGCTCCCACAACAAGCACCCCATATATTTATGTATGTACATGTTGCCTCTTCAGATTCAATATGGTTTCCTCAAGGGCAGGGAAGATTTAAGCTTTCTCTTTGTAGCCCTAGCACCATGCACAGTGGTCACCATCTAGTAGATAATAAAGCCATATTAATTGATTTCATTGGCAGACAAGTTTCAGATCTCCATCTCAGATGGTTGATGTACTGCCATCCACATGTGTGCAATATTGTTGGTATATGGTTTCTTGATACCAGGACTGTTTCTCAGTTTGGCTGACAAAATAAGTCAATGTTTAACCTTTCAAAAGACAGATGATAATTCGGTAAATAAGAGTCTTTTTAAACAATTTCCACTAGAATCCATTAAATTCAAGCATCAGTTCTTCACAGTTATCCCAAATATACCTTTCTCTGTATGCATTCAGGAGTTCTATAGGAGCTGCTGGGAGGGTGTTCACTAGTATAGAATATCATGAATTATTTATAAAACCATCAGTAAGAATTTCAAACCATTTGTATGACAATTGATGTGAGCAGAAAGAGAAGAGGGGAAATAATTCTCATGTGCCAATATCTGCCAATACTCCAAGTAAAATAGTGGAGAGTTTTATCAGAACTAGAGCAATCTAGTTGGTTTTTGTTGAGGGTGTGGTTTTCTTAAGCAAGGAAGGGCATATGTAATGGGATAATGGGAAATAGCCATTTAGAAGTCAAGGAATCTGAGAGGACATTGAGTTCATCCCATGATCTGAACAAGGAGCTCCACTCCAAATAAACATGAAAAGTGGTCACATAACCTATGATTTAGTTGAGAGTTCAAGGGAAGGAACTCTCACTACCTCCCCAAGCAATCCTAACTAATCCAAACACTAAGTGTTAGGGATTGGCTACCACTAGCCCAGCCCATAACTACCAAGAAGCCATTTCCCTTTCATTTAACTTTCATTCCCCTGCTCTGGGGCATGGACACCTTTGAAGTCAAGTAGAACAACAAAAGAGCCTTTCCCTTTTCTGGGAGAGCACTCCCCAAACTGCCCAGTCCCTTTTGTGTTTCCCCTAAGACTTTTTTCCTCCAGTTTTGGCTTTCCCAGTTGCTTCATGCATAATAAATATCCTTCATCTTATTAATTTGTTGGTGTTGTTCAGTTATTGCAGGTGTGTTTGACTCTTCATGACCTCATTCAGGGTTTTCTTGACAAAGATACTGGAGTGCTTTGCCATTTCCTTCTCCAGCTCATTTTACAAATGAGAAACTGAGGCAAATAGGGTTAAGTGACTTGTCCAAGGTCACAAGGTAAGACTCTGAGGCCAAATTTGAATTTGAATTCAGATCTAGGCCAAGCACTAGATCCCCTGCACCACTTAGCTGCCCATTATATTTGTCAATGAATAATTGGAAAATTTGCTTGCTTGTAAAGAGGAAACTTTTTGATTAGCCAGTTTTTATGATGTTCACATGAAAACCAAAACTTGAAGCCCCCTTTTTTGGGGGGGAGGGGAGCAAGGTCTAAAAGCTAAGCATTTACATCAGGATAAAAGTCTGGAATGGTATGTTTTGATGTCATCAAGTGTCCTGTTTTTTGAATAAACCAAGAAACTGTACGTGTAAATATCTGTAGTGAAGAATTAATGAAATATAATGTCTACTCATAATTAGACTCATCTCATCATATTTATTCTACTAACCAAGATTTCTCTTAAGCAAGACAGAGACATAGAGCTATAGTACAGTGGATAAGCTACCTAGAGAAGACCTCTTCTCCACCTCTTATATTCCTTACCTTCCTCCATGTTTCAACTAACATCCCTCCTTTCCCAATTCCTCCATATTCTATTGCCTTCCTAAGGGAACTGTCTATAGTTTGTGCCTATTGATTTGCTTGTTGTCTCCAGAATTAAATGGTTTGCTCCTTCAGGACTGGAGATTGCCCTTTGCCTTTCCTTGTACCTTCTACACTTAGCACTGTGCCTGGTACACAATAGGTACTTAATAAATGTTAATGGACCTATAGATTCCATTCTAATATAGTCTCAGATGTTTCCTAGCTATTTGACCTTAGGCAAGTTTATTCACCTTTGTCTATCTCGGTGCCCTCATCCATGAAAAGGGGACTGTAATGGTACCTACCTCCTAGGACTGTAGTGAGGATAAAATGAGACATCAGCAAAACATCTTGCAAACTTTAAAGTACCACATAAGTAGTAATTTGTATAGGTATACATGTTCATATAGTTATAAGTGTGTGTGTATTCCACATTGTGTGTGTGCATACATATCTGCACACACATACTCATAAATAAATTTGTTTGACTTTTACAAATCTCACACTCATCCATTTCTCATGTAGCCATTCCTCTATTTACATTTCTCATTATCTTTATTCCAAACAATTTATAACAGCCTCATGAATCCAGTCTCTCCACTCTTCAATTAGCCCTTTATATAACTGCCAAATTAATAATTTAATATATAGCTTAGAGTCGAGACCATATTCTCCCATATTCAACATTCTTCAATGGCCCCCAATTTCTATTAAAATACAGTGTTAACTCTTCATACTGACAGTTATAAAATCCCACCTACGTCTTTCTTATTTCATTTTACCTACATAAACTTCTTTTTTCTTGTCTGCCTCATCTTCTGGTTGTTCCCTGTCAATAACATTATTTTTCCCTATTTTATTACTATTTCATAGGTGGTTACCTGTGCTGGGATGCACTCTATACCTCTTTCTTAAAGAGTTCCTAACTTTTTCCTAATCACAGTTTAGATGCAATTATTATGTGGCACCCTTTCCTGAATCTCTCACTTAATAGCACTCACTCCATCTTAACATTGTTTTTAATGTACTTTGGGAAGGTTGTGTATAATAGATAGTTGGATAGATAGATAGATAGATAGATAGATAGATAGATAGATAGATGGATAGATAGAGAGATAGATAGTAGATGGATAGATGAATAGATGATAGATAGACATAAATAGATAGATAGATAGATAGATAGATAGATAGATAGATAGATAGATAGATAGAATGAATATCTGATTAGTAGGAAGCCAAGTCCATGAGGGCAAGGACTGGTTTAGGTTTTAATTTTGGTGGTGGTGGTGGTGGTGGTGGTGGTGGTGGTGGTGGTTGTTCTACTACCCACCGGAACAGTGTAATAGTCATTCTCAGCAGAAAACTAATGCAAAGAAATGTAAGTAAAGAAAAGTAAAAAGTGCATTGGGTCCACAACAAGGAATTACCTAGGGATCAAACCCAGACCATGTCATTTCCTGACCCATTTGAGTCTTATTTACAAAATTCAGAAGACAAAGATGAGCTGCCTTTCTCTCGGGACATTCTTGAAGAATATGAATACATAATGCCAGTTGTTATAATCTTGAAGAGCTCTTATGTGGAATAGAAAGCTCATACTTGGTCTACTTGCTTCCAGAAGGCAGCACTAACATAACTGTTGGGTCAAAAAAAGGGAAAATTGAGGTGTAACGTGGACAGGAGGTGGGGGACAGTGTCAATTTCCTAAACCTTAGCACTGTCCAAGAGTAGAATGGGGAGGTGTGGGGGCACTTCATCATTGAAAACCCACATTTAAATCCAGTGCATTTCAGAAGAATGGAGGAATCATCCCCAAATATCTCTTCTTGAGACAGCCAGGGCATTATTTCAAGTAAGACCTATGAGGTGACCCATGAAAGGCAGTCATTCCATAAAGAACATGAAATCTTTCATTCTTCTCATTGTTTTCCTGGTGCCTAACATTGTACCTTACACATTGCAAATGGCTAAAGATTCTATAGAATTAAAAGAAATATCCCAACATGCCACAAAATCTGTGATCTCATCAAAGGAGGTGTCTCCTTCCTCACTGCAGAGCAAAATCCATCCATGTTGACCTTTCTTCTGAAACATTTTTGTCCATGTTAAAGAATTTGATATAAAGTTTGCACCCAATAATCTGGGGGCCTTCATTCCTTGCCATGACATAGTAAGAAGGCCAATAAAGCATGTGGGATTTCTTTGACTATCCCTTGCTCTTGCATTGTGAGCAGCCCATCTTTTTTTTTTTTGGTCACCTGTTTTTTAGATTAAATCCTTTATGTGACTTCTTCTAGGTAACTCCATGTTGGAATTGAAGTACAAAGCACTGATTGTTTATGGAAAGATGGATGAAGTGTTTGTGGCACTGCACTAGTCAGACTCCATGGTTCAAAGCCTGGCTGGCATTGTCTCATTGGGGTATCATAGAAATAAGTACTAATTTTCCTATTAATTTTATATAATCAGAATCTGAACAGACTTTCCCATGTGTGGTTTGACAAGGAAAAACAGAGTGTTCTTGCCCCATATGCACCTTTTCAACAACGAGAAAATTGAGATCAAGTAGTAAAGTCACCCTCTGGAAAAAGTTGGTTACTGACAAAGTTGAGACTTACAACTCTGGATCCCTCATCAAATAACTACCTCCAACTTGTACTTGCTCTTATGATCTCATCATTCCAGTTTGCCCCTGGATGTTACAACACCATCAGATGTTATGCTAATTTCCTTTTCTCCACATGTAACATTTAACAAGAGTCCACAATGGAAGTTGTGATGTCATCAGAGTGATGACATCACACCTTTAAGAGCTAAGGGCAGCTAAGAGCAGACAATATAGAGCAAACTCAAGGGGATGATGATTGCTGGGGAAAGTGAGAAGAGCTTTTAAAGGTAGCTCAAATAGAAGATGTGACTTTGAAGGAAAAAGTAAGGTCAGGGAGGAAGGGAGCATAAATGGAAAAACAAAATAATTTCCCAAGAATTTAATGTTCTGAAGTTAAAAAAATAAAAGACTTGAAATTAAAGTTGATATCAACTTAGAGAAATTTAATATAATCTCTTACCTACTTCATCCCCATGTATTCAATATCCCATAAGGAAAATAATTTTCAGAGAATAATAATAGTTCATATTTATTTGATAATGGGAGTCATGCTTTGAAATGACCTTTTTAAGAAGTTTGCATATGAAAAAGAAAAAGAATATAGAACAATGCCATCCATGAGTTAAGAACGTGACAAAGTGATGGCTTTTAACTTTTTGGTTTTGGTCTTACCTCTTTTTATTTTTGAGGTTTGGAAAATGGTGCTCTGTTTGTGGACAATAAGAAAGGAGCCAATGGCTAAAGTGTGCTTGAATCTGAGAGAAAGAGAGAGTATTACTATGTGATGCAATTTTCCAGAGGATATGGGAGGGGTTGAGATCATGAGTATAAGTAATGCTTTTACCCTTGGCAAGGAGATATATCTTCATCAGACACTAGAACAAAGGAGAAGAAAGTCGGGGAAGATCAAGAAGATTTCTGAAATCTGGAGAGAGCAGGGAAAAGAGGAAACACACTTCTGGCTTCTCTTTTCTCAGTAAAGTGTGATGCAAGGTCCCCTACTAAGAGTAACAGAGTAGTGGAGGTAGGGTATAATGTTTCAGGACATAGAAGAAAGTATAGAAGAGCAGATGTGGCGGGTATAATAGAATGCTCAACACTGAGTAATAAGATTCCCATGCAGGATGGCCCAAATGAGATTGGATTATAAAAGTTTGTACTGATCAGTCTTTATGGTTATATAATATTCTCAAACAGAATGCGAGTAGGGCCAGAAAAGGCAAATGGTGACAGCTACCCAAAGTTTGGGTTTGGCAAGATATGACTTGTGACGGAAAAATGGTCAAGAGATTTGAAGGTTACTCAGTTCTAAGGAACAGAGTTTGAACTTTATTGGCAAGTCAGAGAAAGCTGATAAAGGTTTCTGAGCAGTGAGTGCCACTGGGGAATGGCATGGACAAGTCAATGCATAAGAATATTCTAGGTCACATCCCTCCCCTTACACACATCATAAAGAAGTTCTTGGGAAACTTCACTTTCTCCAACCTGACCTCCAACTTATCTACACCCTGATCATCTCTCATTATCTTTTTTTTTTCCTTTTTGGAGGGGGGGAAGGCAGGCAATTGGGGTTAAGTGACTTGCCCAAAGTCACACGGCTAGTGAGTGTTAAGTGTCTGAGGCTGGATTTAAACTCAGATCACCCTGACTCCAGGGCCGGTGCTCTATTCATTGTGCCACCTAGCCACCCCTCTCATAAATTTTTTATGGAATATTTGCTATTGGTGTCATCTGTGATCATGTCTTACCTTCTGTCAACCATGAGCACCAGTGGGATAGGAACCATCTTTTCTCAACCTTGTGTCTTCCCTATCTAGCACCTCCCTATAAGCACCACTTTTGCTCAAAGAAATCACTTATTGAGGGCTTGTTGAGTGATTGAAATAAAATGAAAGAAATGAATGAGATACAATGGACTGATTAAATGAACAAGTTGGCTGAAGTGTATGAGAGGAAGCGTGAGGAAGAGAAATGATGGAGGAACCAATGAATTTCAATTCAATTTCAATCCAACAGAATCTGTGTTCTAATTCTGAGTCAGTCACTCACTTTTGTGCCGTTACAGATATGTTTGTCCTTATGGACCCTTCCTTTCTGTCTCTCATCTCCTTGGTGATATAGGCCCTGTGGTATTATTGCTGGCTCAAAGGAACGCAGTTTGTTGGAGCAGTTTCCACCTCTACTAGTTGTTCTTGAGAATGCTATTCTACCATACCCCCTTCAGCAATTCTTTTTTTTTTTTTTTTGTCATCATCTTTAAACCTGGTGGAAGCTCAGGGTGGTTTTAATTTGAATTTTTGTGATTAGTGATTTGGAGTCATGTAAAGATCCAGGAGATGTCATTTGAAATTTAATAATGTTTACTTTGCTTTACATTCCCTCTTAGAAGATCAGAGAGAGGCTCAGAGACACTTTAGTCTGACCAAGTCTGAGGACTTGTTCTTCAAAAAAAACCAACAAAACAAAACTGGTCAATATTGGCTAGATAAACTTTCACAAGGGTGGAGCACGAAGAGGAAGAAGTGACTCCAAAGAGGCAGCGTGGATTCATCAAGGAAATGGGAGTAACCATGTCTTGATTTATTTATTTGGGGGTAGGGAGGTGGGAAGGCTTCTTAACCTGATCTTACCTGGAAATTCTGTAGATATGGTGTAGATTTTAATGAAGCATTTAATAAGGTTTCTTTGTTGAAGCAAAATAATGGTGTATCTGGTAGAAAAGATGGAAACTTTTTGGCAGAAAAGATGGAGAGTTGAGCTAGACTATAGTACAACCAGGTCAATTTATGACTACTTGTAATGTTGATGGATTTAAGATCTTCTTCAGCTATTAATAGGTCTCAGGTGGAGCCCATTAAGGGGAGCTTGGTTGTAGGAAGGCTTTCACACCTTTTGCTAATTTCTAATTAGGCACTGAGACAGGAGGTTTGTGATGCTCTCTGACTCTGAGCAGTGTATATACTGTGAGTTGATATTTTGCTTTAGGGGCTCTCTTATGAGAAGGATCTTGTGTTTGCCGGGTCAAGATTCTGAGTGGCAATATGTTTGGAGCTTCCCTGGCTACTCAGATGTAAAGATTCTCTCAATCCAGGCATGTATATAAAGTGTATAGCAATATTGCTTTGATTCAGATAGTCAGAGTCCTATCTGTTGGTCTTTGTTTCTCTGCTTGTATTTCTCTGAAGTTCACAATGCTGACTTTTCCCCTGAACTAACAAATGTAATTTAAAAAGATTGTTGACCCCTTAAACAGCTATCTTTCCTAGCAAAGCAGAACTTAGAACCTGTGCATCCTGGGTATGCCAGTGTGGTTGCCGCTACACCAGTTAAATGACTAAAAATATGGTATATGATGAATATTTCAACATAAATTGCATAAAGGCCTCTAATGGAGTGTCCAATGCATCTATGCTTAACTTTTTGCTGTTTAACATATTTATCACTGATATGGACAAAGGCAGAGATGATACTCATATCAACTGAGTATCTGGCACAATGCTGGGATGGACAATTGATACCCTAATAATCAGCTCCTAGAAATGATCTTTTTAGGAAGAAAGGAAGGGAAGGAGGAAGGGAGGGAAGAAGGAAGGAAGGAAGAAAGGAAAGAAAGAAAGAAGGAAGGAAGGAAGGAAGAAAGGAAGGAGGCCTGGAACACTAAAAGGATCTTTTCAGTGCTTAATATGTTCCTGGAATTGTGCTAAGCAGTGAGAATATAAATACATTCAAAATGATAGACACTAATTTCAAGGACCTTACATTCTAAAAACAAAAGCAACATATAAAAAAGGAGCTAAAAAAAAAAAGGTGAGAGGAATGGACCACACATAAGAACATAATTCTGAAGTCCAGAAGCCAAGGCAACTGCATAGAGGAGCCAGGGACCCCATACAAAATGAAGGCTTCAGGAGGAATTCATAACTGAAGAAGAGATTTTGTTTGAGATTGAGAAATTGCAGGAATGGTTGGATGTTCCAAGGTGGGGAGTTTACAGGCACTAACAGAAGTTCCATGATCAGAGTAAATGTTATAGAAGTCCAAAAGCCAGGAATTGGGGTGAGAGGAAAATGAAGGCTATCCTTAGCTCCTCCCCAAAATCAAGGCTATAGGAGCAACCAACCAATGGAAGAAGAGGGCAGGCCTTATAGAAGGATTTTCCAAGTTAAAAAGTCCAGAGGACTGGCTGGCTGGTTTACAACAAGGAGGCTGAGTCCAATAAGATGGAACTACTATGGCAAGGAATAAAATATTTTATTTGAGTTCAGAAAACCAACTTCATGAACACAAAAAGAGAAAAGGGTGATGGAATAATAATTCAGTTGGAAAAAATCTCAGGTGGAGAGTTGCAGACTACAAGATTAATATGAATCAACAATGTCACAAAGCAGGAAAGTTCATTCCTGTTTGGACTTTGTGTGTGTTCAGGATGAAAGAAGTGGGTACCATGGCAGTCCCTGACCAGCTCAGTCCATTGCTTGAGTATTGCACTCAATTCCAGGTACCACAATAGTATCTTGGAGAACACTCCTAGTAGTTCAACCAAGATAATGAAAGATCT
Organism: Pseudochirops corinnae; assembly: GCA_028646515.1. Lineage (NCBI taxonomy): Eukaryota > Metazoa > Chordata > Mammalia > Diprotodontia > Pseudocheiridae > Pseudochirops > Pseudochirops corinnae. The sequence goes on from JAQQSV010000097.1 coordinate 36,835, forward strand.
TAAGGAAATGACACATTAAGATGATTTGAAGGAACGAATAATATTTGCTTATAATAATGAAGATTAGGAATGGGGGAGCACGTAATCACTATGTTCAAACATTTTGAATACTGGAATCTGAGAGATTAGCATTTTGATTTTGCTTTTCCTTGAAGAGCCCAACTAGGAACAAAAGAGGGATGTTGTAAAGAGATCTCAAATGTAGATGTGATGCCAAGAAACACTTCCCAAAGGTTAGGGATTTCCTCACATGGAATGGCCCCCCAAACCATGCCATTCTACGAACCAGAGGTCTTCAAGCAAAGGGCTGAATGACTACTTGTTGAATGAATTTTACAGGTTTGCTATGGTTTTGTTTTTCTGTGTTGAACTCTCTGACCTCCAAATTCTCTTCTAATTCCATGATTCTATGTTTCCATATTTTTTTTCTCCCCAGAAAAGCAAGCCCACAGTGATATCTCAGTATGGAATCAGAGGGCCATCTCTTAAATTTTTGCCTCCTCAGCACCTGTTTACTCTACCACCTGCAAGCACTGTTGGCCTCAGGACAGCACATAAGGGCCGTTTCTTCCTTTCAGTCCAGGAAGGAATAAGAAACCTCTGTTAGTGAAGGACAGTATCACTTTTGTCTTAAGTAAAGATTCAGCCTCATGTCTGTCACATCTGGCTCCTGCTTTTTCAGCTTTGAATAGACAGTGCCCAGGCATTGCCAGAATCTATGCTGATGGGGCTTCCTTTTCAAAAAGTGTGTACGTGTGTGTTACATCTTCCAAAAGAACCAAGGCTTGAACAGAGATGATGCTTCATGGTGTCAGGTGGAAAAATCTCAGAGGGCAATTCATGGACAAATCAATTAGTGGCTCATTTTCCAAACCCATTCATAATGCTCAATTACTCCTCCCTAGTTTGATCGATTACTACAAGAAAAAATATTTCCAGAGTGGTAGAAACAAGTTGAACAATAGCTTAGTATGTCTCTTCTCCTTCATTGCAGAGAAACTTATAGCAAAGTCACTGGCTCTTCAGGCTCCAGAACCAACTGGAGTGATTATGCCTTAATGGCTTTGCCCTTGTCAAAGTGGTTAGAGGGGAGGCTAAAAACAGCAGTTAAAAGTTCAGGGATTTCTTTTTTTTAAGAATTTGATTGAAAAATCAAGAACAAGCAAAGCATTTGAGTGTTTATGCCAACCAAAAATAGCCATTAGTATTTTTCCCTGTTGTTTCAAAGTGGGCTCTACCCACAGGGCCTCAGATTTTAAATCTGATCCATGTAACCTTTCAAGCATGAACTGCAAATGAGATTGGTACTCATGGATATTGTATGTGTCCCTCAGTCTGGCTGTGGGATCATTCAGTCAAGTTTAAACAAGGGATGTTATGTGGAGAAAATGTAGCACAGGGTCAGTGTCCTAGCTCTCTTCTTCTGGGATACCATTGTTATATAAAGCAATCAGAAGACAAGAATTCAAATCATACCTTACCTATGCTATCAGCGTAATCTTTGGCAAATCACAAAGGGTCAGGTAATGGTGGTACAGAGAGAGAAAGACATGGAGAGACAGACAGGGGCAGAGAGAGAGAGAGAGAGAAACAGACAGAGAAAGACGGGGGGGGGAGAGAGAGAGGGAGGGAGAGACAGAGATAGAGACAGAGACAGAGAGAGACAGAAACACAGAGACAGAGAAAGACAGAGAGCCTTCCTCAAGGAGTTAATGATTAACTTTTTCTGTTAAGAAACACTTCTTGGTCTTTTTTTTTTAATTGTTTAGGAATTCCTATGCAAAAGTGACTTGACCTCTGGGACTGTGTAACTCCTGGGGGTTGTATCACTGCCATGGGCTTGTTGAAGGATGTTTGTGCAGAAGGTCAGATATGGAAGAGTTAAGACCAATGGAGGAACCCTCACAGCTAAGGGGGGAGCCAGGCTCTTCTACAATAACCTGCCCCAAAAGTGCTGGGTTTGTTTTCTGCAGAGTTGCTCATAAAGATCTTCTACTGAGGCACAGAGGAACCTGTAATATATAATCATGGAAGAGGGAAGGGAAGGCATGTATACAGAATGATGGATTCTTACAGTATGAGAACAGTAATTATTTTTATCCTCATTAAAATCACCTCGATGGCATTGTAGAAGAACATTGGATTTAGAAGAGCACAGTATAAAGCCGAATTCTACCTTATGGCTCTTACTAGCTATGTGATGCAAGTCAATTCACCTCTTTTAGGCTAGGCTTCCTTATCTATACAATGGGGATAATAGCCTCCCTGGATTGTACAAAAATCAAATGATATAAAAAAAAAAAAAATTGCTCCAATCTGGCCTGAGACACTGTGTGACCTTGGGCAAGTCACTTAACCTTATTGGTCTCAGTTTCCTTATCTATAAAATGAGCTGGACAAGAAACAAGCAAACCACTCCAGTGTCTTTGCCAAGAAAACCCCAAATATGTCCACAGACAGTTAGACAGAGCTGAACGATAATGGTTTCTTCACACTTTAAATTCTGTGAGGATCTGAGATCTAATCACAACTCAGACACCAACTGTGTAACTTCAATGAAATCATTTAAAGTTTCTGACCCTCAGTTTTGCCATCTGTATAATGAGAGGTTTGAACTATAACAACTCACAGTGGACATTTGTAAAAAAGCTCTCAATCTATGTGCCTAAGATTATTTCTTTGGAAATAAAGGATACATTAAAGACCAAACATCTGGATCCTTGGCCCAGGAGAAGCATTCTTTAATAAAATCAATTATAAGCTCCGAGATGGCAGGCTATGTTTTCTCTTTATCACTCATTCCAGCATTTGACACAGTGCCTGGTATACAGCAGGTAATTAATAATGGCTCAGGTGTTGACTGTGATTGGGACACATATATCAGGAGCTATTGAATCATCTGTGCTGGGGTACAATTGGGATCTGATGAAGAATTCTTCAGCTGTCATTATTGTACATTAGGTGTGTAGGTTAAGGAAAGTCAGAACGAGAGTAAAAGTGGAAGATCATAAATACAAATCAATTAAGTGAACCCTTTTGTGTGCTTGAAATTTTAATGAATCCTTGAAGAATTCTCGGAGCTCTTAATGGCCCTGAGAGAGGAACATCTCAAATCATTGGTACATGTGTCTTAACTTATTAATATTTCAAGAGACCCTGCTGTAAAGCTTTTGGATTTTCTATGCACTCATTTTATTAGGGTTTTATATTTTTTTTCTTTATTAACAAAATATTTTATCTGAGTAGTGAACTAAAGCCCATTAGCAGGAAAGGTCACTCACTGCCTGATCCTTTTTTTAGTGCCTCATCCTGTGTAATGCCAAGGTCAGTTTGGATTTTTTTCTGCCTTCTCTGGTAAGCCTGGTTTCTCCCATGTATAAAGAGGGAACTCTTTCAAGCCCTTATGATTAAAGGGGATCATACAGAGTCATAAAGTCATAGAATTGTGTAGTTGGAAGGGACTTTAATGGTCATATAATGGAAGCCATACACAAAAGGAAACCTCTCTACAGGATACCTGTTGAGTTTTCCTTCAGCTTTTGCTTGATTTCCTCTATCTTCTAAGGCATACCATTCTACTCAGAGAAAATTTTAAGTGTTACGAAGATCGTTTGCTGACACAAAACTTTACTGGTCTCTATGCCTCTTGCCTTCCCCATCCCACCCCAAACTTCTCCTGGTTCTTTCCTCAGGAACAAAATAGAAAAGAGAATAACCCCTCTACTGCATTATTGTCTTTCAAGCATTTGATGCCTACAATCATACTGCCCACAATCTCCAGAGTCTTTTCTTCAATAGACTTACATTTTAGAAGGAATGCAATTTAAGAATACCTCAAAGGACCCAGCTGAGTCAATGGATGTGGTACACTTTTTTATAATCCATAAGGCAAAGAAAAAAGAGATAAGATGAAAATATTTATTTCAAAGTAAAATTTTCATAACGTTTTTGTATCAACTAATTCATTTGGTCCTTTCAGTATTAAACATATCAGTTACTTCATCCTGTGTCTCATATGAAATAGATTTTAGTCTTCCCACAGTGCTGGTTGCTCACCTCTATATGCTTTCCAGTTTATTGATGTTCTTTTAAATCATGATATCCAGAACTGAACACCATTCTCCAGCAGTGATCCTGACTCTAAACTAGCCTTCTGTAAAATGTACCATCTAACTACCTCTTAGCCTAAAGCAGGCTTGGGGAACTTGTGCCCCGGAGGCCACATATGGCCCTCTACTCAAGTGTGGTCCTTTGACTTAATCCAAACTTTGGAAAACCCTGTGAAGTTTGAATTCAGCCAAAGGGCCACATTTGAGGACCTAGAGGGCCACATGTGGCCTTGATGTCACAGCTTCCCCACTCCTGATCTAAACTCCACCTCTAATCCAATCCCAGCTAGAGGACTGATCTATGTGGAAAGTGTCTAGAGCAGGGTGACAATAGTTAAGTATCTCAAGATCCTGTGATGTTGGCTAGAGATTGTGGACATGTTATTGTTGGTTGTGTTTGTCTTTCATTTTTAAAGAGGACTGAAGCATCAAGTAAATGATGACATGACTTGCAGTTGACTTTGATTTGAGTGAGGGAGGCTGTGCAAGGTCGCCAGCCTCATTTTCTCCTCCAGAGCCATCTGGGTCCAGTGACCAGATGTTCATTAGGATGACTGGAGATGACCTAGGAAACATTGGGAGACCCTAGCCCTTTTAGGTTAAGACCTTTTCAATACTCACTTAGGGTGAGGCAATGCCCATTCAGTGAATAGGCCTCTTTAAGAATGAGTCAAGGGATGGTCCCTTTAATTAGCAAAAAAGAAAGAAAAAAATCAAACTTAGAGGAGAAGAACTTCAGGGTTGCTGTCTTAAAGAGAAACAGTTACCACTGACATTCACTCTAAGCCAAGAGGGCCCAAAATACAGCCATTGAGTGGAGCTTGGACAGGGACCTATTATGGTCGAAACTATGAGCTTCAGAGTAAACTGAGTTTAAGATTTTGGGAAGGAAGGAAGGAAAGAAGGAAAGAAGGAAGGAAGGAAGGAAGGAAGGAAGGAAGGAAGGCCCTACTTTCAAGAGTCTGAAAATCTAATGGAGGAAGAAAATACACAAAAGGAAACTGGCAAGGGAAGAGGTGAGGGGGCCAGGGGTACTTGGTGTTCTGTAGAGAAGAAACCAAGCAGAAGCACTGTTGGAAAAGAGAGCCATGTGAAAAGTTCTGAGGTCTCTGTAAAAGAAGGTTTGGGGGGGATTTTATTTTTCTGCCCTCCAAACAGAGGGGGAGACAACCAAGACAGCTCTCTTAGCTCCCTTTCTCCTATTGACCCTGCAGTCCCCCAAAGGAAGGCCCAAGAATGTTAATTATTTCAATTCTACTGTGTCCTGGCCAGACACTGTGCAATTGCGTGTTCAACTTTGGGCACCACACTTAAAAACAATATTAAGGGGTGGCAGGAGCAAGGATAACAGCAGAGACTGGGTTATATCACATCCTGGATCAAAAGAAGGAAACAGAAAAGATCAAGTGTATACCTACATTGCATTGTCATTTAGCCTAGTCAAGGACCAGAGGAGGAAAGAACCTTAGTAGTGCTGCCCTATCATTTCACAAAGAGTTGGGTCATCATTATGAGTGATCAAGAAAATATTAAATTACACTCACTACCTTTTAAAAAAGAGTCAGAAAAGTCAATAACACATTTTACAAGATATTTTATACTTACAGGCATTCTACCTAATACCAGTTATATGGAGGAAGTTAAAAATGATGTAGTGTAAAGAGCTGTAATTTGGAATTGGAGAACTTTAAACTGGATCATCTCTATAGACCCTTCTTTTTACAGATAAGGAAACTGGGACAGGAGGACAGGACATTCTATCAGAGCTTTTACATTCTCCCCTGAATAGATATTTTCTTTTAACCTTATAAGTATTGGCTTGTTGAAAGAAAAATCATCTCAATTTCTCATGCGAAACTTTATTCTAAAATAATAGAGTGTTCCCTTTCCTATAAGATGTCAACACAAAATCATGGCTTTCTATATTCCAGTCACCTAAACTCTGGTCTGAAGGGAGAATCCCAATATATCAAAGTTTAAAGAGCCCTCAGAGACCAGTGAATCCTACTCGCACCTGAACAAGAATGTTCCCTACCACAATCCAGACAGATGCTCATCCAGGCTTTGTCTGAAATGGGGAAGTGGTAGGAAAAGACAGCCCACACCCCCAGGTCACAATGCCTGTTCCATTAACAGTGATTATCATTGACAGCAAATTTTCCTTGTGTCAAGCCTCAATCAGCATGCTTCTCTTCCTTCTCCTCTCCTCTCTTGCTCCTAGTTCTGCCTTCCAAGGCTCAGCAGGGCCAGGCTAATCTTTTATCTTTATTTTTACCCTTTTACATACTTTTAATATCCCTTTAAATATCTGTCATATGACTCATGTCTCTTCCACTTTAGGAAATTTTGATAGCCAGAAGCTGCTCACTTAACTTGGGGTTTACTGGCTAGATGCTTTCTTTCCTTTCTTCCTTGCTTCCTTCCTTCCTCCCTCTCTCTCCCCCTCCCTCTCTCTCTCTCTTTCTTTCTTTCCTTTTTGTATTATCAGTGCTTAGAAAAGTGCCTAGTACATAATAGGTGCTTTTCAATCAATATTTATTGAAGTGAATTGTTATCTTAGGATGCAGTAGACAAGTTACATCAACTTTTTGGCTTCCTTATCCCTATTGATCTTGCAGTCTACCAAAGCCCTAAGACTTTTTATTTTTTCCGGATAAAATGCTACCTAGCCATGTCTTATTACTCTTAGAGTCAGGGCAGAAATTTCTTTGAGCTAAGTGTGACAATTAACTTTTATTCCCACTAAATTTTATTTCACTACATTGGATCCTATTTTATAGCCTTTTCAATATCTTTTGAATTCTCTGAATCTGTCTCTTAACTATTCTCTCCCTATTTGTCATCTACAAGTTTGATGAACATATCTTCTCCCAAATCAGTCACCAAAATGTTAAGCAATGTCAGATCTAACACAGATTCCTGGGCTTCTACAATGGGAGCTACCTGCCAAATGCCAACAATCCATTAATCAGTAAGAGTTTATTAAGTTCCCACCAGGAGCCAAGTACTGTGATAGGCTCAGGGGAATCACACTTACAGAGAGTGAAACCATGCCAGTTCTCAGGAATCATACCGCCTGATAAGGGAGGTAAGAAAAAACTAAAATTTACCCATATGTGCACATATATGCGCATACACAGAATAAATGTGAAGATAATAAACACAAAATTGTTAAAGAAATTAGGGAGGGAGGACTCTAGTAGTTGGGAAGATCAGGAAACAGTTTCTACAGAAAGTAGACTTTGAGGTTCAAGAAAGAAGACAGGAATCTAGGATTTAGAAGTCAGGAAGAATTGCCTTCTAGATATGGAGGGTATCACCTTCCTTGAAAATACAGTAATAAGAGATGGATTGTTTTGTGTGAGGAAATAGAAAGCCAGAATGTGAGAGAAGAAGTTACCATTGAGCTCAGAAATAGAGGTTGGTTCAATCTGTGAAGGGGTTAAAAGTGAAAAAGAAAGGTTTATATTTGATTATAGAATCAATAGGAGATCAATAGAGTTTATTTGGTAGAGGAGAAGCATGGACAGATCTGTGTTTAAGAATAGTTGGTTTTTTTCATAGTTGTTTGGAGGATGACCAATTGCAGAAATAATTAAGTCAGGGGCACTAATCAGTACTATCGAAAGTATGAGGAAATGTCATCAGAAATTCTGAGAGACACTTCTGAGCACAATCCATTTATTATCAAGGCTAATAATTGCCGATAAGTGGAATCAATGACCTTTCAGTGACCAAAAGCCCCAAATGAGGGCTGACTGGGTATTTTATAGTGAGTTACAAGAGCAAAGTCTTGAGCAGCATAGAATTGTCTTCTTCTGATGGGCTAGAAAGTAAAAACTTCTCACATAGCTTGTTATTATAACTTTTGAACTTCCCCTTCTGAAACCCCCTTAACCATAAACATGAAACATGATTTGGGGAACTTGGGAGTTTCCAAAACAGCTTACATTGAATCAGCTTGACTTTTAGGTTAAGCAAGTTTCTCTGAGATGTGGGTAAGGAGTGAAGTTGCTAGGGTAGAGGTTCAAGTCACAAGAAGAGACCTGAGGTTACCTCGATTACAAGAATAGAATTGTGACCTGAATCACCCGAGGTTATCTTAGTAAACGTGCAAGGGCAAAGAACAATGAAAGATAAGAGAAAATCTAGCTTAATTCTTAATCAAAATATAATTAAAAATCAATTTTAATTTCACAGAAGGTTTGAATTGAGGTGGTGGCTATGAGAATTGAGAGAAAGACTTTGATATAAGGAGTGATATGGAGGTAGAAGCAGCAAGATATGGTATATGTTGGCTGAGGAAGAGTGTGCTATCTCTGATGATGCCAAGTTTACAAACCTGAGGTGCAGGGAGGATGATGGTCTTTTCAAGAGAATAATAAACTTTAGAAGACAAATTGTTTGGGGAAAGGGAAGGTAATGAGTTGGGTTTTGGACATGTTGAGTTGGTGATACCTTTAATAGGACATCTAGTTTAAGGTGTTCAAAACTGGTGATGTAGGACTGAACTCAGGGGAGAGATAAGAACTGAATATATAGATTTGTGTCATTTTCTTTCTCTCTCTCTCCACACACACACACACACACAGATGAATATAATATATACATACACATATATAAGTATATATATAACATATATGTATATGTAGACATACATACATATACACATGCATGTATGTAGGTATATAGATATAGCTGAAGATATAGATTCATTTAAAAGTTCTCTTTGAGTTTGGTCATTCAAAAAGGTGAAAACACATCTTACAACATAGTATATTCCTCATCTTTTTTTTTTTCCAATCCATATGAATATTATAAGGGTCTTGGTCAAATATGTTGCTGAAATAAAAGTACTTGACTGTGGCACATTTCCTTGACTGAATAGTTACTTAAATTCATCAAACAAGGAAATAGCTTTAATGATCATGGATTATTCTTTATGTACTATACTCGTTCTTTGTCATTACAACTCAACTCTCTAGACCAGTGGTTCTCAATCTGTGGGCTGCAACCCGTTTAGGGATCAAACGACCCTTTCACAGGGGTTGCATAAGACCACTGGAAAACACATATTTCCGATGGTCTTAGGAACCGAGACACCGCTCCTCTATCCATCTCCAGGCGGGTCTGCCCAAATTCAGATATGCCCACATACAAGTATAAAAGGGTCATGGAATTAGGAAGGTTGAGAACCACTGCTCTATATGTTCACTCACTAATGATCCACATTGAAAGGTATCATGTTATCGTCGTTAAGAGTGCTAGGCTTGGAGTCAAGAAGATCTGTGTTGAATCCTGAGTCAAACTCTTACTCTTCCAGACAGGTCGATAAGACAATTTTCTTATGTATGAAACATGGCCCCAAAGGGTTAACAATTTTATTCAACGACTTCAGGGACCCTTCCAAGTAAAATCTCTTAGGTTCTCTTTCGGAGTTTTATGCCCATCTTTTTTTTTTTTTTCATTTCGTGTTTATTGGTTTGTTTTGTTTTGTTTTGGTCTGCACTGTGATTTAATGAATGTGTCAAACTCCAGGAGGGAAAATATCCTCTACCAATGAGTATCTGCAACAATTCTAATCCGAGAAATTTATCAATGCTTAGCACAATGCCTGGCATATAGTACATGATTAGTAGATATTTCTTGTCTTGAATTGACGAAGGCATTGAGGAGCTAATTGTCTTGCCCAGGTTATATAGTCAGTAGATTTCAGAGGTAAGCTGACCCAGATTTTCCTGACTCTGAGGCTAATTCTATATCCGCTATGACACACCGCTTCTTGGTTTGGGACATTAAGAATAGAGACCAAAATGCATCCTAGGACTGCAGCATAGTTAAAACATATTTAAAGTCAACAGGCTATCCAAATGGTCCAGAAAAGGATCCATCATGAGAAAGAGGAATTAGCTCCAAATGTTGGCTTTCCTTCTTCCCACCTCTGTGACCTTGAGTAGTCAGCCATCCATTCAGTAATCATTTATTTAGTTTCTCTTATGTGTTAGAGATTGTGTTAGGCACAAATGAAACAAAGACTGAAAGAAACAATATGTGGACAAGGAGCTTATGTTCTCAAGTGACTTCACCCTATGTCTCTTTGTTCATCTGCAAACTCAGGGGAGTTGTTTGGATGACCTCTAACGTCACTTCCAATTCTCCATTAGCATTCCATATTTTTTTTGTATTCCAAAATATATAAATTGAATATAAATTTATATGTAAAAATCTTTACTACAGGGCCACTTACTGTAGTTTCCTTCTAGCTCTGAACATCTGTGATTCTATGTATTGCTAGTACTACTATTAGAGTTCTAAATTATTTCTGTACACTTAAAAGTCACACTGCATCATTCCAGTTGGCATTTTTCCCCCTAAACTCATTTGTGTTTATTTCCCCAAGAGGACCATGGAGGCAAGCCAGGACTGAGAAAATCAGCCTACACAACACAATTTTTACCACATTTACAAATTTTTCTCCATAATATGAAATAATCAGTGTAAGAAATGTATGTATAAAATACATTATATAAACACAGTTAACATATTTATCTAAGTTTATATATAATCATAAAGATTTATCTAGAGCAAGAATTCTTCACCTAAGGTTGATGACTAAGTGTTTGTAAACTTGGATGAGAAAAAAAAAATCTTCATTTTCATTGATCATAAACTGAAATATATCAGTTTCTTTTATTTTTATTAAAAAAAAAATTCTGAGAAGGCATCTATGGGCTTCACCAAACTGCTAAAGGGGGTCTATCATACATACATGTTTGTATGTTCATACACAGATGCATGTGCATGAATACACATATACATGTACAAGAAAGTAACATTAAAGCCCCCCCCCTCCAGTCTTAAGCCACGTATTAAAGGAAAATGTTATTCTTCATTCTCCTCCCAAACAGATTTCATATGACACTATTACAGTGACAAATTTTCATATACTGAAGCCCAGTGAATGACCCCATCCCACATGAAAAGCCCAGAAATCCATGGATTATCTTATATACCAATATTATACAAGCTCTATTGATATTAAGGCTTTCAAAAAATCTTCATGTTTCTCACTTAAAAGAAATTTTGTTTCTCTAAGACTTGCTAAAAGCCATTATGAATACAAGTTTTACTGAATATTTTAAAAAATCTCTTCCTTTTATTTGGGAAAAAATTAATGATGTCAGTGCTTTCCCAGGTCCATAGTCGTTCTCTGGGCTATTAATAGGCTCCCTTTCTCTGTGCATCAATAAGCCTGTGTGGTGATCAAGATGATCAGGGTTGTGGTTCTGGGATACCATTGAAAGCAGTGAGTTCAAATGTGAAAGAAGGAATCAAAGAATAATCACATTTGAATGCTAGGAAGGATCTCATATGTAATCAGTTACAACTGTCATCGTCATCATCATTATAATTAATATTTATACGACACCTACTATGTGTTTGGTACCTTATAGTTATTATCTCATTTGATTCTCACAGCAATCCCATGAGGTAGTTGCATTATCATATGCATTTTACAGATGAGGAAACTGAGGCAAACAGGTTTAGTGGCTTGCCCATAGTCACACAACTACTAAGTATCTGAGTCTGGATTTGGACTTGTGTCTCACTGACTCCAAGGCTGGTGTTCTATATATTGACCCAACTAACTGCCCCTAGCTGAAAGGAACAGTCTCCATGACATCCCTCTGCCCCCAAAGTGAGATCTTGACAAAGATGCTTTCATTGCCATTGAGGCCCCTTAAATTCTGGGCCTCAATTTTCTCATCTGAAAATGACAGGCTTAAATTAGATGACCTCTCAGATACATTGCAGGTTTAAGTTTTATGAGCCTATTAATTAATTGAGTCCTTTATCATCATTATTAAGCTTTGCGGGCAAAGATGGGGCCACCGGGCCTTAAAAGGAAGTCAATGATTACGTTGTCACTAGTGTTTTATTTAATGCTACCATGAATTCCCAGCTTCCTGGAGAAACATGGAAGAGATAAAAATTATACTTGAGAACTACAGATTCCAAGAGATTCAGCAGGTGAGTTATAATTATTTCTAAATGGATAAAAAAAGTCAATTGAATTTAAACAATAATGATAAAATATTAGAGGAAAAAGCAGCTAATGCCAGTCTGTCTTTATTTTTAAGGAGGTAAAATTGTAGAAGTTTTCTGCCTGCTGTCCTCCAAGCATCATATTTACACATTCCAAAAGAAGGAGTGTTCCACAGTGGTTAGAGTTCTGGGCTGGAGTCAGGAAGACCCTGCTTGTAGTCCTGCATCTGGCACTTGCTTATTGTCCTAGGCAGGTTGCTTATGCTCTGATAGGCCCCAGGTAAGGCCCAAAGACTGAAAGATATAAACTAATCGCTTCTCTGCTTTCAAGGGGACCATTTACACACTGGGAGGAATAAAGTCACAGATATAGGCCCTTCCCCCAAAAAAGTCCCAGATTTTCTTTTTAAAAAATTTTCAGTGTTCCATTTTACACACACACACACACACACACACACACACACACACACACACACACATACACAGGTCCCGTTGAAGAAACTTTACTCATACAGAACAAAAAGTGTTCCACAATGTAGAAACTACAAGCATTTCTGGGCTGATTAGAGAATACATGTTTTAACGCAATTCAATATTTTTCATGTTTTCGAGTTCTGGTGGTCATAATGAGCATGCTTCTCCTTCTCTTCTGCCTATTGAATCATAAAATCACACACTTTCTGTTGGAAGTGACCTCCAGCCATCTCTGCCAACAGTGGTAGGAGAATGCTACAACATCACACGTGGAAAATGATCATCTCTCCTTTACCTAATGGTAAAAGAATCCACTCCCCACTGAGAGAACATTCCCTTCTGGCATAGTGCTAATTGGGAGCTAAATTTGCCTTCCGTTAAACTTCTTGGCAATTTCTGATCATTGAATTTCTACCCAGTGTTTAAAGCTTAATTCAACTATGACTTCCCCCTCTGAAAATACCCCTAATTCCTCCAATAAGTGATGCATTTTTTATGCCTTACGACATTAAATGGGCTTTTGAGTTGAATCCCTTATCTATTTATCTGTTTTATTATTTTGAAATTGCTTGTGTGCCTGCCATGCATCCCACTTCCTAAAGTCGTTATAGCAATCATCCATGGAGTACATTTAGTGTTTGCAAAGTACTGTACAAATATTGTCTCATTTTAGCCTCTCCACAACCCTGGAAGGTAGGTGGCATATGCTCATTTTACAGATAAGATTATTGAGCCAGATAGAGGTTAAGTGACTTGTCCTGGATACCACAGTTAAGAAGCATCTGAGGCTAGATTTGAACTCTTGTCTTCCTGACTCTAGTCCAGCTTTCTACCCATTGTGCCACTCAGTTGTGTTTGTACCTTGTGTCTGTTCAAGTTGAAAGTTAGACAGCTAACAGTGTTGAGATATCACTTAAACATATGAGGGAGAATCAAGGATTGTGGGGATTTAAAAGTATTGGTCTTAGCAAAAGCATTTTCTGCCCCAAGCTTATACTTTTCTCAGAACCTTAATGATTTGGGATTTTGGTGCTTAATCATATAAGCTCAAGACAGTCTTCTGTCTTCTTTGCATATCTTGGTCTATTTGTGTAGTACCTTTTTAGTTCCGTCTTATTGCTGCCACATTGTACTCTGTGTGAACTAAATGCCAGATGGACCCTTTAAGGGCTGGGGGGGAGGGGGAGGGGGGAGATTTAGACTAAAAGGAAGATCTGGAATTGAGTCCCAGCTCTGCCTCTTGTTCCAGATCTATGACCTTGACCAAGTCACATCCATGTTTACATCCACATCCATCTAGGCATCTGTTTCTTTATCTTGAAAAAAAAATGATATGAGTACCCAAGGTCGTTCTTAAGGTCTCCAATTCTGTGTCAATTTCCAGTCTGTGTGTGCGTGTGTGTGTGTGTGTGTGTGTGTGTGTGTGTGTGTGTGTGTGTGTGCGCCCAGCATGTGGATTTCTTTCTTTCATGAAATTTGAGTTCCTGGGAGTCTACTGCTATTCTTTCTCTTTTCCATCTCGTAATTGTGACAGATGAATAAATACCAAATTTGGAACCCAACCTAGTGAATCAAGCGACCCATGCCAGAGAGATAGCTCTGTTTCCTCTTTCTCTTAATTTAATCAGGCTTCAGCTAATTCACGACTCTGGATTCTGCTGGGCTCTGTTTAGCATTGGAATACAAAAGTGTCAATGACTCAAAATGATGTTATTTGTACCATATCACCCACAAAGAGCCCCAGATACATACAAACTCTAACATAAGGACAAGTTGTTTATTCCTTCCCCCAGTCCCTGGTGGTTATCTTTTTTAACATGAAAGGACAAAGAAAAAAAGTACTTAACCAATAGGTCTGTATAGGAGACTTACTGCAAGTTCCCCAATAAGAAAAAGCATTTACCCATACAGAGATTCATTAGTTTCTCACTTCTATTCTCAGGGAATTAGTCATTCCTACAACTGACAGCTGCCTTTGCATTTATAATCAAGCCTCTGGCCTCTGTTCACACCGAAGCCAGTGGGCTTTCAGTGGTCCAGACTTAGCATGAGCCAGCAGAATAGAATGGCCTTGGGAGCTCTCCTGCTGGCCAGTTATTAGACAATGTATGTTTTATCCAAAAAACAAGCAAAGCTTTTACAAATATATTTTTTAAGATAAATAAAAGGTTGGAGGGAATTGGGATGGTATAATTTATTCCCAAAGAGTTGTGCTTCTCTGCAGTTATTTATATAAATGTTAGCAATTCAAAAGGTTTTCTAGTATTGATGGAGAATTATTCAGCCCTTCAGTTTGGGGTAGATATTCTCAGCTAAGTGATGTCCTTTGAATAGATGATTGCTTTTGAACTTCAATATCCAGTGCTGAGTAGTTAAGCACTAGGACTGAGAGAAGGAAATGAAAGCAATGTTCGAATTCACAGCTGGACTGTCACCACACTCTCTATGGTTCTGCCAGAAAGGAAGGTCAGAGAGCTGACATTTACTTTCTATCCATGGGACAATAATACTGGGCCTCATTTCTTCCTGTTGATAATGGGAAAGTAAGCATGCATTTTCCTAGGGGTGGGCCAAATAAAAGCCTCTCTTTCCCTTACACTGTCTTCTTTTCCTTATATTTAGAGACAGTCAGGCTAAGGACCAAGAATACTAAAGCATCCTGAGTACTGATCATTGACTCAAGATAAAATATTCTAGGTGTAGATTTTGAAACATGGAACTCTAAGTCCCACGTTCATGCTGGTAGATTTCTCTTTAAGCAATTCCAGTAGAAGGGAAACTCATTAAAGGTAGGCTGTTTTTCTCTTTTCTCTGATGTTTTCTCCAGAACTTGTATACCAAAGGTGCTAAATAAATGTATTTAAAATGGAATGGTTGAATCCACTGCTTATGGTATTAGAGAGTATGGGTTCATAGAAATTAGGGTTTGAGAAGATCCAAGAGATCCTCACTTTATAAATAAACAGATCAATAGAAATTGATGGATTTTAAACTTGCCGTACATGATTTTCTGGGGATGCATGTATAAAATCAAATCAATTTTTTCCATTAAGGAGCTTTCATTCAAATAGAGATGATATAGGTTTGAGATTCCAGCTGTAATTCAGATGGAAAGACCTGACAATATTTTCACTTTTATTCCTTCTATCAAATGAGGAAACAGATGCCCAGAAAGGCAAAAGAACTTACCCAAAGTGCCCCAGCTAGACAGTAGAGCCTAGATGCCCAGTCAAGGTCCTATCACTCCAAATCCAATAATTTCCTCACTATATATGTCATGACTCCTCCAAGACACAGAACTCCTGAGAAAGTATTTAGAAATTTCCCCAGCAGAGAATGAAGTAACTTTTATTTGTTGCTCTTTAAGAAAGGAATTAGAATGATCAGTAGTGGGGGCATGGAACTAAGCTGGAAAGCATCCCAAGAAGCAAAATTGATATTTTAAAGGCCCTCAAGATCATGCCACATGTGAGTAGATTGAAAGAATAGAGAATGTTCAATCAGAAGAGTTTGTTGGGGGAGAGAATAGATAGATGTCCTCAAGTATTTGAAATGCTATCACCTGGAAGAGCAATTAAATTGATTCTTGGGCTCAGAGAACAGAACTAGCAACAATGAGGGGAAGTCATAAAGAGACAATTTTAGGCTTCATTTAAAGGGGTAATGTTCCTAAAATTAGAGCCGTCCACCAGGGTACAAGCCTGCCTCGGGATACAGTGGAGTCTCCTTTGATGGTTCTTCAAACCACTAAAGAAGAGATTGTTGTTCACATATAGATGGATCTAGATGGCCACTGAGGTCACTTCTATCTCTGACATTTTGTGATTTGGTAGCCTTTGAAATGTAGACAAGCAGGAATATGGGGAATGACTTTGAAAGCTAATGAAGCAAACTATCAGTTTTGACAGAGATGAGCCTAATTCATGTACCGTACAATTTTTACCAAAGGAAATTAGTAACCCTAGAGTGCTGTAAGTCCCACTACAATTTTTCAAAATAATTTCCTTATTTGTCCTCCCAATTAACCACCTATGCTTTGTTTTAATTTTTAAATATTTGTAAGTATTTCCCCCATGTTTTTACATCACTATAACTTCCTTGTAATACTACCATCTTAAAAATTCTCCTAATGAAGAAAAAAAGTCAACATAATAATAATGTGACAGTATATACAATATTCCACACTCTTGCCTACCACCTCTTTACTGACAGGAGGGAATTATGGCCATCATTAGTTCTTTGGAATCAAGAATGGTCTGGAGTTGACCTTTCTAGTAGGATTCTAGCACCAGACCTTACATATAACCTAAGTAAAGCAACTAATGTTCTGCTGTCCATTCTGTTACTCTTTTTCATCCAATGTTCTCAACTAATAAAATGTCTCTTCTGATATTTACATGTTAATTACTAAATTTTCCATATCTCTCTCATTAAATAATGTTAGCCCTTCCCTCACTTTCTCTCTTCTTTGTGTTTTTCTGTCTGTCTGTCTCCTCAATTACCCTCTTTTTCTCTCCCCTCCTCAATCTTCTAGCCTCACAAAAGGCCATACTATTTACTGACAATGTAAAAAGTACTAACATAAATTCATAAATAAATATTTGTATCATAGCAGTTATGAAAAAGGTAAGTCACCTTTAACCATTGCTATAATAGCTGACTTCTCAATTCTGAAAAAAAAAGCTGCACTATTAATTTCTCCCAGACACATTTAAATGAGTCTTATCTCAATCATTATTTTAATCTCTTCACATAATAAAGCTTAAACTCACTTCTCTCGAGACACAAATTCTCTCTGTCCTTTTTCTCTATAGTGTCTTAAGCCATCAGAGTTAGCAGACTTCTTAATGACAGCTAAGATTCTCTTTATCCTCATAGATTCTTCACAGAATGACAGTTAGACACTCATTTTCCAAGTGTTACCTCTTACAGATACCCTAGTAGTAATTACTGTCAATTGAACGTTCTTTAAGGAAATGTTACAGAATAATCTGAATTCTGATCGCTTTTAGTGTGAAAAAGCCAATCTTTTTTTATAAACATTACCTTTTGAAGTGTCTCAAAGACCAAAAAAACCCACCAAACCCAAAAGTAACAAACAAAAAATAGCTCTGTAAAATCCATTATTGTCATACACAACCCCACAAAATCTGTGATAAAAAGTATAGACTTGAAGGTTTTAGATAAAATAGCCTTTTGAAAAAAGAGCATGTAAGTAACAGGAACCCATAACCACCCATTCATGAAATTCCCCACATAGATTCATTAAGAAAGAAAACTCTTGAATTGTTACTTTGGAGTTCTTCCACTGTTCAATTTGTCCAACATTAGATCCCTCCCTTCTAAACTATGCCAATGTACCCAACCTTTGTTCTCTTAGACTAGGTTTGTTTTGCCCTCACTTCTGATGGAGATGTATTTCATCTCTCAATTTGCAGTCACCTGAGACATTTTTCCTACATTGAAAATCACTGTTTGTTTTCAAAATATTTCCCTTAATAACAATTCGTAGTGTGTAGCCATGTTCGCAAATCATTGCAACCTGAATAAATCATATAGATTCAGGGGGATGGAAAGAGAAAGGAGGGGATCTGCTCCCCACTCTTCCATAGTGCTTAACGCTCATGAGAGATGTGATTGAAATACAAGGTGACTCATTACCGAAAATAAGCCAGCAAAGTACCTATTACTGTTTGCTGCTTTTTCTGACCCCAAACTTAAGCTCCCATCTTGGGGCCCCAAGGTTCTGCTAGATGGGCTGTTATCTTATCTTGCCTGGTGTTACAAATATCACACCACCACACAGACTTTTCCTTCTCCTCTCCCTCCATTAGTCCTCAGTATCCAGGTTTTTGCAATGGTTATGCCCCATTCTAGGTATGCATAACTAATTGCCTCTGCCTCCTGCAATCTTTTGCTTCTTTCAAGGCTATGTTCAGATGTAATCTTATTGCAAGAAGCTGTTGCTTATCTCCCCCACTCCTGTGTTTAGTACTTTTTTTTTTTCCTTTTTAAATTATCTTGCATTTACTTATCTGTGTATATGTGGTATATGCATATCCCCAAGAGAATGTAAGCTCTATGATTGGGGGAGGGGAGTACTCTTCCTTTGGCCTTTTTATCTGCAGTGCTTATTACAGCCCCTTAGGCATAGATACTACTTAATAAATATTTGTTGGAGAGGAACTGTGTATGGCTCAGCAGACAAGCATGGGGGCCAAACATATGAATTGGTGATCAAGACACATTATGAACATGCCTATGATGCCCTCCCAAAGGATTCATGTTAATATCATAGATGAAGAAAGTAAGGCACAGAGAGGCAGTGATGTGCCACTGTCACACAGCTAGTAAGTGTTAGGTGTCTGAGGCTGGATTTGAACTCAGGTCTTTCTGACTCCAGTTCTCCATTCACTGAGCTATTTAACTGCCCCTCAGTTGCTATTTCTATAAGGCATAATGTCTTACCAGTAATTTGGGATAAGAGTATCATAAATCCCCATCTGGACACCATTAAGCCTAAGCCTAATTCACTGATAAGGAAAATGAGAACAAAGGGGGTTATTTGTCTTGACATCATTCACATAGTGCCATCAAAGAGGGAATTTGAATCTAGGCTGACTACAGTTAGAACCTGTGCTATTTCCCATGTTCTACCCTCTGACAAGAGTCCTATGAGGTAGTTGTGTCATATTATCATCTCCATTTTGTAGATCATAGACCTAAGGCTCACAGAGGTCAAATAACTTCTCCATAGGCACTGAGCTAGTAAGTTTCCAAGGAAGGAATTGAACCAGCTATTCTGTCTCCAAAGCAAAGGCTCTTTCTTCTACCCTAGGCTGCCTCTCCCATAAATAATTACCAGAAGTTAACTTTTGCCTATAAGGAAGAAGCCAGCCTTCAGTGAAAAATGAAACAAGAGAAAGGAAGGAAGGAAGGAAGGAAGGAAGGAAGGAAGGAAGGAAGGAAGGAAGGAAGGAAGGAAGGAAGGAAAGGAAAGAGGGAGGGAGGGAGGGAGGAAGGGGAAGGGTCCAAGGAGGAAGGGAGGGAAAGAAAGGGAGGGAGAGAGAGAAAGAAAAAGTAAGAAAGAAAGAAGTTTTAAGTATCAATGTGATATATGAGCATCACCAAAATGGGAAGGAAAAGATTATAATAGAAATATAATTCCCAATAAATTGTCTATTATGAAAGGCCTGACAACATGTTTTATAGATAAGGATCTAGAAGGTGCCTATGATTGAATAAATATTTTAGACTTTAGGACACATTGTGTCTACAGAACTCTTTCAGTTATTTTAAATCTGAGGATAAAATTTTTAGAACAAAGAATGATCCTAAGTCAATAACAGCTGTCTTGAATCTGTCAGACTTAGTCCATTAAAAATAATAATGTTGTCCTCTATCATCTTTCTATAGGATCCCAGTAGTTAGAATGATGATTTAGTCTTTAGTAGAAGTGATCATACAACTTTCAAATGTGTTTATCTTCACAATGTTGTTATTGTTGATTTTTTTTCCTTGATGATCTGCTCACTTTACATCAGTTCTTATGTTTGTTTATTTGTTTTGTTTTTTTTTTGGAGGGAGGGGGTTCTTTGAAAGCATCCCCTATGGCATAACGGTATTTGCTTGTAATACCACGGTAAAATGGTTAGTGCACTGAACTTAACGTCAAGTAGATCTAAGTTCAAAAGTCACCTGTTATCCTTTCAAGCTATGTGAACTTTGGCAAGGCAATTAACATCTCTGAAGATTCAGTGACTTAAGACATGCTTTATAGAGGTCTTGTGATTTCAGGTTCAAAACTTGACATGTCCTGAGAAATGAAACAGCAGCAACTAAGACAAAAGTTCTCATTCCCCTTGAGTTTGTCAGCTTATTCTGGAAGCATTGAAGTCAAAGAGAAATCATCCATTCATGTGCTTGATAGTTGTTTTCAGTATAAGAAATAAAGAACCTGAAGATGTACTGAAGCAAAGGATCTTGTCAAAGAAATGTCAGAATGAAAAAGCAGATGGGCCGGTCTGAAAGGCAAAGGAGAGAGAGATGATGAACAGTGTGTTTGTTTGATTGCCTCCTCATGATTGAAAAGAAAGCCAGAAGAGCCTCTGGTATGTGAGGTGGAACCTATTTAATATACTGATGGGAGGACATGAATAAGGTCTTCATAGGATGGGTGAGTAGGGATGGCTTGGGAGCTGTATCATTAGTGGGTGAATCAATATTTGTGAGACCCCAGGTCTATCTGAATAAAAAGGTGACAGAAATTTGTGGGTGGTCTGTAACGTAGGGTCAGTAATGAGGCTCTTCCTTTATAAAATAAAATGCTTTATTTTAAATAAATAGTAAAAACATAATTGAATCCTTGAGTTCTCTCTCTATTAATTGTTAGCATTCTTTTGTTTGTATAAAACAAAGCATGTTTAGTCTTGATATTGTCTAAACTTTCCACATCATGCAAAAATGTCCAAAGATCATGTCATGCTACTCTATATAGGAATGCTTAATTATTGTTGTAGATTTCAGAACATTTTCCTTCAACTCCAGGATTAATCAGGCATAATTTTCATTGTATTGACTACTTCTTAGGAGCTAGCCTTTTAAGAGTGTGTGCGTGTGTGTGTGTGTGTGTGTGTGTGTTTGTGTGTGTGTGTGTGTATGTGTATACATATTTATTTGGGAATTATCTGCAGCAATGATGATGGATTTATATTTTCTGAAGTAACAGAACAAAGGCAAATTATCAGGGGCAACTCTTTTAAGCAGAACCCACAAATAATCTCTCATTTCTTATAAAGACTTGAGCCAGATTCAATCTGTCATACTCAGTAGAGGCAAGCAGAAGTGGTTTACTTGCTCTCTGCCCATGACATTCCCGCTCCTAGGTAAATGTATTTGCACTGAAAGTCTCCCCCCGTATCATAAAGCACTTATTCCTACCCTTTTGTTGTTAAAATCTATAGCTTCCTTCAAAGTTCTATTTTACTACCATTTCTCTATAATATATTTTCATGAGCCCCTTCCACAGCTGCTAAAGCCTTCCCGTCACCAAAAAATTGCGTTCAATTTACCTATGTGTTTTTTGTCTAATAAAATATAAGCTTATTGAAGTCATGGTTAGCAAGGTCTCTGACACACCCTAATTATCAAATGCTCATTGACTGACTGATTGATTAATTGATTGATTGAATGAATGAATGAACAGATGAAGACTCATAACTTTAAGCTGTTCCTCTTATTGGCACACAAAGGACTTACTACATCATCCTGGAGAGCTCCTATGGCCAAACCTTAATGCTTTGTGACCAATCTAGTGGTTAGCATATCTAAAATTAGATAGGCTGGTATTTCAGCAGTCAGAGGCACACTAAGACCCAGGGCTCTGATTCAAAATCTTTTCATGTTGTAAATCCTAGTAGAGCTTGGAGGTTTTGGAGTTTATCTCTGGAAATTTAAGCAGCTCCTCATGATGTGAGAGCCCAAAAAATCCTCATGGATGGATGAAAGATGAAAACTGATTTTTCCTCATTTATTAAATAAAGCACTGACAATTTAAAAATCAGAGTCAAGAAGCAGGTGCTGACGACCCTAAAAGGAAAATTCTTGGCACTTTCAAATGGTTCAGTATTAGAAAGTATTAATTTATCAGTGGAAATGACATGAAATAAGAAACCTTAACATCTGATTTGCTATTGCACCCTAAGGACTGTGAAAGCTTTCCATCTGATGGAGCTGTGATGCCTTTCTTAGGCGTTATCTCCCCTAGTAGAATATGAGATCCTTGACAACAGTGACTGGTTTCCTTTTCTATTTGCATCTCTAGCCCTCACCACAGTCCTTTCTACATAGTAAATACTTAATAATTCCTTTATCTATTCTTTCATTCATTGAGGAACAGACTCTGGAAGTCTATAGATAACATAGATGATAATCTATTTCAGGAGCTAAAATGAGAGATATCCATTCTGACTTGACACTAATATCTTTGAAGTAGACTTTTAGTTAATAATCATTTCACAATATAAGTATAAAAGGGCAATTCTTCCTCTCACACCTGTGTATGTATGTGTGTATATGTGTGTGTGTGTGTGTGTGTGCATGTGCTTAGGTACCTGTAAGACACTGATGCCCACTATATATGCACGTAGCCATTTTTATAAAACTGACACCTGGAAAGAACACTTTATAGGAGAGAGCCATTTCGTAACTTATTTTATCATTAAATCCCATTTTATTCCTTAGATTATTTGAAAATTCTTTTTTTTCTCTTTTTAAAATTATTTCAGAATTCTGCATGTTCGTGCATTTCTCAGTGTGTAAATTCAAAATAAAATTTCCATTGATCTTATAGATGATGGAAGTTGGAAAGGGCCTTTGGGAGCATCTCACCTGAACTTTTCATTTATTTAGCTAAAGTAATCAAATGCTTTTATATATAAAGGGAAGAGAATGGACTTGTTGCTGGAGAGCGAACATTGGAGTCAGAAAGATGGTGTTTCACATCCTTCTTTGGACATGCTGGGCAAATCACTAAAACTTTCAACAAATCAGGTAGCTCCAAAATTCTAAACTACCTAATAGATGCTGGTCCACACTGATGTGGATTATTTTTGGATCAGAATTTCCCCACAGCAGTGAAATCAGTGGAGTAGATCCTCCAAAAAGATGACTTCCTTCTCTGAAAATTGGATCAATGAATGAATAAAATATTTTTTGTTTTTACTATTGTAACAGCAAGCACCCTAGCATGCCTAGGGCGGCTACTATGGATGAAACTCTTAGCTAAGCACTGAAGATACAAATCGGCAAGTTAGATAGCTGTTGCTCTCAAAGAGCTTACATTCTAATGAAGAAGACAATACATTCAGAAGATGTCTGCTACAGGTCAGATGGAAAAATATCATGGTCTTTAGGTTGCAACAGCAAAGCAAGCATTAATGTCTCTTTTATTAAGAGATGCTTCGGTAGTTAGTTTGCACGGTGGCTGGAGCAATGGATTTGGAGTCAGAAGACGTGAGTTTGGATGTGGCCTCATATATTTATCTTCTTCCTTAAATCTGATTTTATTCCCTAGATTACTTGAAACATCTATACAAAATAGATGTAAGATATAAATTTCCAAGGGTATTGCCTTTAGGATCCTGGGCTGTCCCCATGTGTATCTGCAGAGAGATAGTGGTTAGTGTGGTAGTGGTCCTGTTCTGATACACAATTCACAAATTTGTTTTTAGTATCAACTTCTTGACATAAAATTCATGGAAATTTTTTTTTCCCAATACAACTTCAGAGTTCATGTCCTTGGATAAACATCAAACATACAGTTTTTGTTCATTTGTAATTAATGTCCCAGATATAATACTATTATCACATATTTACAGCAGGAAGGCACTTTAGCAGTGTTCTAGTCTAACTGCCTTGCTTTATAGTTCGGGAAATAGGTTTCAAGTTGGTAAGTGATGTGACCAAGATGACATTTGGAGTAAGTGGCCAAGTGAGGCTTTTAAATTCATCCTCTCTGACCCCAATTTCCGAACTGTGATCACTGTAGTTCAAAACACACAAAAAGAATAATTAAAGATGAAAACCAGAATAGAATCAGTTAAAACAATCAGAGCAACAGAAGAATTAGGCACCTGAAAAGATATGATTTTTGTAGTTATGGGAAAAAATAGTTTAGGGTTTCCAAGGAGTTAAAACAAAAGAGGCATGATGAACTATACAAGCTGGTTCTTGTTTTCTGGAAATAGAAAACAAGCATATGAGTTTGGGATATCAGAATAAGTTAAAGAAAATTTTCAAAGGATTTTTTTAAAGATGGTTTCTTACATGATCTCATTGGGCATCATAATAGCCAGCATCTTCACCTAATGTTTTGTTTTTTTTTTTCCCAAAGCCTCCCAAACGGTCTTCATTAGGACATATCTCATTAACTTTCTCTAAAAACTGAATGTGTTACACTAACTTGACCATATATGAGCATGTCTGTTGTCCTAGCTGACCACTGACATGCACTGATTTGGGGTGATCTAACAGTGTAGGACTAAAACTTAGAAAACATTATGTGAACTTAAAGGAACACTGGTTCTGGATCTTCAGGAACTATTTTCAAATCCTAACCCTAATGCTTTTTACTCTATAACTTTATTCAAGTCACTTTACTTCCATGAACCCCTCAGTTTCTTCAATTAGCAAAAGAGGAGTTTGGATATGGAGTCAGTTACAGCTCACAAACTATGAGTCAGTGTTCATCAAACATTCTCACTCAAATACATGGTATCTCAAGTGAGTTTGGTAAAAATTCTAGATAATTAGGGATGGTTCAAAGTGGGATGTAAGGTCCCTTCTAACTCTGACATTTGGTATTATGACATTAAAAATTTAGTCAGAGTATGCCTGTTCAGGATTATCCATGAATTTTGAGTCATAAAATCCTAACACATAGCCTTGTAGAATTGTCTAAGTGAAGCATAAATGTAAAGGAAATAAATGTGCTGAATTATTAATCGAATTTGCTTCAGGATTCCAGGGTTACACGAAGAGATGCCACTTACCTCTTTAAGTTGTGATGATAGTGATGTTTTTTTTTCTCATTTTGCACGACTGTTTTTCATATTTTTGGATGGGCATCTCTGTGTGTGTATCTCTCTGTCTCTGTCTTTCTATCTGTCTTTTTCTCCTCTTTCTCTCTCTCTCTCTCTCTCTCTCTTCCTCCCTTTTCACTCAAAACAAGCAATAAAAAATGTATACGTTATATATAATAACAATATGTAATGCATAGAAGAGGATAGAAAGAAATACTGGCGTGAAAGGCAACTTTGAAAGCTACATACTGAATTTGTTGTAAACTTTTAGAGAAAATGAAGTCAAACATGTTGGAGATTCATGGTTTCATGGGAAAGAATCTCTGTCTCTCTGTCTCTCTCTGTCTCTCTTTCATTCTGCTTTGCAATTCATTTTGTTTGGCATTTATTTGTTGGACGTGGAGGGTTTGGTGGGTTGCTGGTTGTCCTTCATTCTTGAAGTTTCCTTGATCTGCTTTTCTAAAGGAAAGCAACTCAAAAAGGGGTTAAGAATCTTAGTTTAATCAAACATACATAATTTACCTAGTTCAGGGGGAAAAGTCAGCACCCTGAACTTCAGATAATACAAACAAGTGACAAGCAAACAAAAAACACAGAGAAAATTACATAGTTCAGCATACCAACAGACAGGGCTTCCAGGTGTCTGACCATCACATACATACAGTTAGTCATCAGAGGGAGAAACAACATCTGGATTTTCAAAGCCAGGGGCTCAACAACTGCCCAGAGTCTCATCTGGTCTAATCACACAACTCTTCCCAAAATGAGCCCCAAAGCAAAACCTCATATATATATAGCCTTCTCTTGGATCAGAGGATGTCAAAACCCTTGTGACCCACTTGACTACAAAATAACAAAAGTTTGCTTTCCTGAAAAACAAGCCTCCCACCACAAGCTCCATGAGACCACATGCAGCCTAAGAGGGGGCAGAGTTTATTTTCAAATCAGGAAAGGTTCTCAAATTCACCTCGGCCTACCAAGGGGCAGGGAAGACCTTCAGATTACCATTACCATTACACAGTGTCACACAATCAACTCCAAAGTTTTTAAGAGAGACCTTGAGAATGTCCTTGCATGGCTTCTTCTGACCACCATGTGAATGTTTGCCCTGTGTGAATTCTCCATAAAAAAGCCTTTTTGGCAAGCATACATTTTGCCTTCAAACAACATGACCAGCCCATTGGAGTTGTGCTCTCTAAAGCAGCATTTGAATAGTTCAGTTCAAGAAAAAAACTCATTATCTGGTATCTTATCCTGCCATGTGAACTTCAGAATCTTCCTAAGACAAGTTTAGGAGTCTTTGGGGGGATGCATTTATTAAATGCTTATTATGTGCAAAGCATTATGCTAAGTTCTAGATAGAAACAGAAATGAAAGAAAGCCCTTGTTTTCAAGTGATTTACATTCTAATTGGGGGAGATGACATATATGGCAGATTTCAGTTACATGTCAGATTCAAAGGCCCCATGATCTTTATAGCATCAGCAAAGCTTATGGTCATACCTTCTCTTTAAAGTCATTTCTACTTGCTTTTCTGGGTCTTGAGTGGTTGAAGCTGTAACATCTGTAGCAGAAGTATCCAGGTGTATCTCCACAGGGGTTCCTTAACTAGATGACAACTGAAGACCCTGGAACAGAATTATAGTTATTCTCAAGGTTTTTGCCTTCAGGGTACTGGCTGTCACCATCAGTTTGAGTTGAGAGAGTGGTCAAAGTGGTGTTGGTGGTTTGAGTTACTTGGAACATGTTATATTATCAAAATGCCTTGTTATTGCAGCTAGATTTGTTTGACTTCTCTGTCCTTGGAAATTGTTTGAAAATTGCTGGAGATCTCTGATCCCTTCTTCACAAGAGCTGTTTAACCAGATAACTGCTGTGAGGGCTGGGTTGGAAGCATGAGCAGTGGTATGAGCTCAGCCCAACCAGTGGCAGAGCTCCTGTGTATATCTGCCTGTTGGTCAACAGTTGATCTCTTGTTTATGGTGCTGAAGAAGGGGGAATACGTTCTCCATAATTATTTCTCCCATCAGGGATAGTTGCAGAGTTTGGGCTTTAACAAGGTCTGGTGTTTGAGGGATCATTGGCATTCTCAAGGCTTGTGGACTTGGGGTCTTCAGCTATCTCCATCATAGTCTGAGTGGAGATGATGATGGCACTTTGATTCACCTGGCCTTTTGATCTTCACCTATTGAGCCTTTGCTCTCTCTCAGGTGCTTTGGCTACTTGACTTTCCTGCTCTGTGTGGCAATTGGTGGGCACTTGGTTAAAAAAAAATAGATAGCATTTTGTCTTTAATTACCTTAGGCTGATTGTACAAGGCATGCTAGGTCCAAGGGAAACATAATAGAAATAGAATATCGGACCATATTTTTTGTTAAAATAAAAGACCACCTCAGTTTTGCAATTGGCATAAAGAGGTGATTTGGCACTCCGTTGAGTCTTTCTTCTATTCCTCTCATTGTTTTAGTCTCATTTCTTTTACTTTTCTTTTCCTTTTTTCCCTTTCAGGCCATGCAAAAACTTACCCAAATGTGCCCTTGGGTGAGAATGATCTTGAACTAAGCAGGCTATGAATACATTTAAGTCAAGCCATTCAGGCCTCCATACCTGAGAAAAGATTCTCTATTTTAAATGAGTACTTCAAGATATTGTTCAATTTTCAGGGAGACTCATAAGAAAGAGAAAGACGTTTGTGTGTAGAAAAACCAGTGCCTATTCTTAAAGTAGACATGCTTTTATTTGTGTGTGAATACAAGTATGCAACACAAATGTACAGATGTGTGCATGTATGTACAATCTGCTATGCCCTCATAGGGGAGGATGTAAAGAAAGCGTGTTGCTTCTTGTGTTAACCCAGCTCTAGGCTAATTGATGAAAGCCTTTCATTGGTAGCCCCTGAAATGTGACCAGGCATAGTTTAGATTCTCTAGTAAAGATGGATTTGGGACTCAGCTGGGTTAGGATTACTCTGACATGCAACTGAAGAGCTGTAATCGGTATGTTCCTGATCCCAAGACCAGTTATTGGCATTATATAAGAAAATGTATGCAAAAGACATAGTAAATCTTAAAGCTCTTTCTAAGCCAGTTTTTTTCTTTGTTTTAAGTAACATAATTTCACAAAGTCACAGCATCCCTGGGCCCTCAAAGGTCAACTTCTCTAACCCATGTCTTTATCTGAATAAGAATCAAATCAAGCCAATTCAATGTGTTTACTATTCACCCATTATATGCCAGACCTTGTGATAAATGCTGAGGGTACAGAGAAAGGCAAAACAACACTTCTTGACCTGAAGGAGCTCATAGTCTAAGGGGTGAGGTGGTGCAGTTTGTAAGCAGTTACATACAGACGATATTCAGGAGAGGTTAGAGAAAATTAAGAGTAGAAACAGACTAACATTAAAGGAGAATGGGAATAACTTCATGGAAAATATTGGATTATAGGTGACGCTTGTAGGAAAACAGGGTGGCTAGGAGGCCCTCCATCAAGCTTCTGCCAATTGGCCCTGCTAGCTTGGCTCAGAAGCTTCAAGTAAAGGTCGAGCTCCTAGCTTCCAAAACAGATGCATTCCATTCCATTTTTGGCTACAGCTCATTTCTGGAGGCATTCCAAATATAGCTCTCCTAGATATAAGCAAAATACTTGATAATATCTTTCATGCTATCCTGGTAGAGAATATAGAATATAGGAAAAATGGATCTTGCCCCACATGACTTAGGTTAATGTTCCATTGCACTGTGCAGTTAGATGACATAATTCCCAACGTGATGTTATGGATTGCATGCAATATGTGATATATAATATTGGAATAAAGAGTGGATCTATATTTCATTGGAGGAAACTCCCATCTGAAGAAATTTCCTCTATCAGGCAAGTAGTTATTTTCCATGTCACTTATTATTTGAAACAATAATAGAGGGTCACATAGTAGGTGTAAGAGGCATGACTTGAATTCACATCTTCCAGTCTTAAATATGAGTTCTTTATCCATTGTGTCATACTGCCTATAAATGGAATTTGTGTTTAATTGAGCATGCAATACTGAAAACTTCCCTCAGACAAAGTAAGTTTGATGCACGCATCAGAATCATACAAGATTTTATGAATGAAGTTAATTTTGATCCTGCTAAGGATTGACAAAGTGTTTTAAAGGGAATTATATGTTGAACAAAAAGTTGTCTTCTAGGATTACAGAAAATTCCTTCCATGATGACCCCCCACCCCAAATAATAAATGTCACTCAAATACTACCTCTTATAGACAACTTCATGTACTCATTACATTGAGCCTTGGAATGCAAAATTATATTATGACTGCGATGGAAGGGGCTTCTTGAAGGGAGTTTTAACCTGGAGTCTACAGACCCCTTAAGCGTTCTATGGATAGGTTTCAGCATGTCTCTGATCTTGAATGGGAAAATTATATTTTAAAATTTTATATAATTTATTTCTTTTTTATTTTTTTAAAATTTATTTAAAGTTTTGAGTTCTAAATTCTATCCCTTCATCTCTCCCTCCTTTCTCCCCTCCCTGAAACAGTCAGCAATCAGATATAGGTTATACACGTGCAATTATGTAAAACATTTCTATATTAGTAATTTTGTACAAGACTTGAATAAAAGAAAAAAATGCAATAAAGTGAAAAAATAGCACATTTCAGTCTATATTCAATTAATATAAGTTCTTTCTCTGGAGGTGGATGATATAGCTCATGGTTAGTCCTTTGGGATTCTCTTGCCTAATTTCATCATATTGATGAAAATAGCTGTCATTCGCAGTTCTTCATTGAACAATATTGCTGTTACTGTGTACAATGTTATTCTGGTTTTGCTCACATCATTATGCATCAGTTCAAGTAAGTCTTTCCAGGTTTTTCTGAAATCATCCCGTTTGTCATTTCTTATAGCACAGTAATATTCCATTACAATCATATACCAGAACTTGTTTAGCCATTTCACAATTGATGGGCATCCTTTTGATTTCCAGTTCTTAGCCACGTTGGTTTCCTTTTTAATTTTCTGTGTTTTATTTCATCCATTTAAAATCATGATTCTCAGAAGATATCCAAGGACTTTTCCAGATCTCCAAAGGAATCTATGACACAAAAATTAATTCAGAACCCCATCTCTGGTCCCACCTGTATCAGAAGAAGAATCATCTCTTTAACAAGGAATTAAAGAGTTAGAGATAGAAGGAAGAGAAGAGGTAGGCATTGGTCAGGAAACTGAGGCCCTACCTAACAAGCAGTCATGAAGCCTCCATGTGACAAGATTTAATGATAGAGGATTAATTGCTCCCCTGAGCAGCCCATTCCCATTTGGATGGTCTAACAACTATTCCTTAGTGAAATCAAATGAAAGAATACATTTGAAGTTCTTATCAAATGGTAGCTAGCACTGTGAAAAGTCATTTTTCACCATCCAAACTAGATAAATCTTGGTATCACTCCATCTGCTTTTTGTTTGTTTCAGATTTTTCATTCCTTTATCATTCTATTTATTTGTTGGGTTGTGAAAAACACGTATTACCTAGATTATGGTACAGTGCCACGGACAGAATAGTGTTTGATAAATAGTCACTGAGTAATGTTTTTACTGCATAAAACTGCATGAGAAAACTTTGGAATAAATTTATAACTATGACCATCCAACCCAAACCAAAAAGCCTTTTTGAAGTACTTTTATGAGACTGGACCAGGTGCTGAGGAAATAAATCTAGAAGGGAATAAAAGTATACCAACAACCCATTCTCCCTTCATTTAACTTCCATTCTCTAACTTACATAGGCACAGCAAATACATCTTGAACCGACTTTAGTACAGGCAAGGCAAAAGGATAGCAAACTTGAGGCTCATTGGGAAATTCTGTAGTGACTTTAATGATACAAGGCTGTTTGCCTCTGTAATATTCTTTCACCCTAATGTGAATTTTCTTTAATTAATGCTATAGGTCTCAGAGTCAGGGAACATTGTGATTTCTGAAGAATGTCGATGAGAAATAGCCCAAAGGCAAGGAAAAGATGTAGCATGGAAAAAGCATGTTGGCATATGTTATATAAGTTAGGTATGTTAAGCCACATTATATATGAGAAATATTATCTAAGATTTTACCACAGTAAAATTTGTTGTATTAAGGGAAGAGCTCCAAAACATGGAGCTAGAAGATAAGAAGGCTAATCCTTCCTCTGACATTTAATCACTGTATGATCCTGGGTGAGGCTCCCTCACGCTTCACTTTCCTCATTTGTACCATACCACAATACTTGGCTGTAATGACCTTCCATGATATTACAAGCAAGTCACTTTCGAAGCAACCCTTAGAGCGCTGTGCACATGTGACCTACTTTGACCATGGGAAAGGATTATGTTGATTTTACTTGCCAGAGCTTCCTAAGTGTGTTTATCTTGGACAATTATTAAAATTAATTTGAATTCCCTGGTTGGGGAGGTGGGAAGGGAAAAGGGAACCCGTCTAGAATTAAGAAGTAGCTGCAGGCAAACCATAACTTAAGTAAATCACATTAGAAAAAAATGAACCAGAGAATCATCATACTGAAAGAGGTCTTAAGAATCAGGTCTTTGCCTACTGTCTAGGAGAAGTGATTCCTGAGTTAAGATAGATGGTGAAATGAACCAAAGCCTGTTAAAAATCCAATCGAGTGTTTGCCGGTGGTCAGAAGCAAAGTGATATGACCAAAATAGCCCTCTGGGAAGACAAAAGATCTGGGCTCAAACACCCTCTTTGTACTTACTATCTGCATGACTTTGGACTAGATACTTGTCTATTATAGGTATCAGTTTTCTGATCTGTAAAATGAATGGGTTGAACTAGATGTAACCTGAAGTATATTTTCAGTCTAAGTGTATGACCTTGATTGAGTAAGTGGGGCTATGGCCTCTGGTTTCCCAATTCCATCACTGAAGTTTGTCTTTTAAAAATTCCCATCTTTTCTAGTAGTCCATCCTGAAAAGTAATGATAATAATTAATAACAATCATAACTAACATTTATATAGCATTTTGAGGCTTGGGAAGTATTTGTAATATTAATGGGACATAAGATCTTCCCTGCCCATTAATAGACCTCACATGGAGCACATTAAAGGAAGCTTGCTTAGGGAAAACTTGTTTGTAGGAAGGCTTTCACACATTTTGCTAATTTCTAAGTAGGCACTGAATCACAGAGAGTGGTGATACCTTCTGCCTCTGAGTTGTGTTTACATACTCTGAGTTGGTATTTTGCTTTGGGGACTCACTTATGAGAAGGAGCTTATGATTCCCTGATCACGATTCTGAGTGGCCATATGCTCAGAGTTCTTTGACTGCTCAGAAGTAAAGGCTTTCTCGATCTAGGGATGTGTGTAAAGTGTATATATAGTTGATTCAGTCAGTCAGACCCCTGTCTGTTGGTCTATATTTCTCTGCTTGTATTTTCTCTGAATTTCAGTTCCCCTGAACTAGTGAATGTAATTTAAAAAGATTGTTGACCCCTTACACAGGTATTTTTCCTAGGAAAGCAGATCTAAGAACCTGTGCTAACAGCCATCCTGGTGATGCCAGTGTGGTTGCTACTACAGTACTTTACATATATTATTTGATTCTCATAATATTCCTGTGAGATACATGTTATTATTATGAATAAATGAACAAAGTTTGAATTACTTTGGTTCTGACCTCATCTTGCAGAAATTACTCAATCTAGATGGTCCCAAACACACAATTTTAAGGGAGATTTCAAATGATTCCTCCAAAGCTGAGTTAGAACTAGCATAAGGTGAATAGACTTTGGGCCCTAAATACCACCATCCTTGGGGACAGATGTTCATTTTACAAATGAGGAAACTGAGGCAAATAGAGATTTATGACTTGCCATGGATCTCTCAGCTAATAAATATCTGAGGCAGGATTCAAACTCAGATCTCCCTGTCTCTAAGTGTTGTGCTTTCTCTAATGTGCCAGCCAGGTGTCTCAGAAAGAACACACCATGACTTCATACGTATCCAAACTGATCACATGCCCTTCCCCATCCCATTATCTAGGTCCAACAACATTTGGTTTGTAGGTATCTCCTGAATGTGCCCTGTATTTTCTTATGTCTTCAATTATGTTCAAGTGGTCCCTTATTGAACAGGAAGGAGGTCAAATATCTATGAAGCAAAACTCTGTGGTAAGCACAGAGAAGGCCAAAATGTTGATGCAATCTCTGCCTTCATGGAGCTGCCAATTATGCCAAATGATGATGCAAACACAAAGAACATAATTATAAAGCTACATGGTACAGTAGGAAAGCACTAGTTTTGGAGATGGATGATTTGGGTTGGAATTATGACTTTAATTTTGACTGATAGAATATAACCACTTTGAGGGCAGAAGCTGTTACATTTCATTAGCACTTAGTAGGATGGTTCCAGGCATGGAATAGGCATTTAAATGCTTATTGGTTAATTGCTCGTGTAATCTTTGGTCAGTCAAATGCCCTATGAACCTCAGATTCACTTTTTGTCAAGATAAAAGATGGGAGTCCATGGAGGGGTTGAGACTCTTCCACATCTAAGTCAATGATCCCAGGATACACAGCCAGTACATGATAAGTATATTTGAGCAGGGCAAAATCAAGTGCTATGTACATTCTGAAAGGAAAATATTTGCCTTCAGGTAATATCAAAGCAGGACTTATGGAAGAAGTGGGAATTAAGTCGGAGCTTACAGAACGGGGAGCAATTCAGAAAGTAAAGAGAGGGTATTCCAATGCTAGTTAATGTTAGCCTTTCCAAAGACCCAGGGGAGGAAACTACCCCAAGCACCCATAAGAAAGGAAGTCATCTAGTTTCCCATGGAGAGGAATATTAGGAGAAAGGGCTGAAAAGAGACTTGGAGAAGACTATTGGAGACTCTGACTTGAATGACTTTAAACCTTCCTTGGCAGCTAATTAGGAGCTTTAAAAAAAATCAATGGATTGGCATAACTCTTCTGATTCCATGCCACTTTGGGATACACTCACTATATTTATATATTATATATTTTATTGAAATCTCTTTGATTTCGGTCTGTATATATGTCTTATTTGTTGTGATGTGATGTAGAAAATCCTGGGCTTGGAGACAGAAGAGACTAGTCTTGGAAAACTGCCCCTCATAATTGGAGATCCATGGCAAGTTATTCAAGCTTCCTATGCCTTCATTTCATTCCCTGTAAAATGGGATAATAATAATTTCCCTCCTTATAGAGATTTTAGAGAGACTCAAATGAGAAAACAGTCTTTCAAGTCCTTTGCAAATTTTTGGACATTTCATCAGTGAATTATCATGATAATCAAACATTCCAACTAGAGACTATGCTTAAGAAGGCAGTAGGACACAAGGGACAAAGACCAATCTTGACTCTCTCATGTGGTACCTTAGTAACCATGTGAATTTGGCTAAGGTGGTTTTTTTAAAATTGGTTTCCCTGAACCATACTTTCTAAACTGGGAGCTGGAGTAGTTGTACTGTGATATCCCTAAGAGAATAGGCTCTATCTTATTTTTTCCTGATAGCTTCCTCAGTATTGTTCACAGAGCATGGCATGCAGTATTGTTCAGTCATTTTCAGTTGTGTCCAACTCTTCACTGACTTCATTTGGGCTTTTTTTTGGCAAAGATACTGGAGTGGTTTGGCATTTCCTTCTCCAGATCATTTTACAGATGAGGAAACTGAGGCAAATAAGATTAACTGACTTGCCCAGGGTCACACAGCTAATGTCTGAGGTGAGATTTTAATTCAGGAAGATGAGTCTTCCTGAGTCCAGGCCCAGTGCTCTATCCAGTGTGCCACCTAGCTTCCCTGGCATATAGTAATTGCTTAGAGAATATTTAAAGAGAATGATTAGAGCAGACAAAGGACTGCCATATTAAGCAACCCAACTAAAAGCAAAGGATGAATTTCAGTGGGTCTAGATCAGGAGTGGTGTATTTATGCAGTAGAACAATAATCAGGAATATTTTTACCGAGGGTGTCAGAGGAGAAAGAATGGAAACTGTTGATAAAAATTGCCACAATTGGTCTCGTTCAGCAGCTGGGAGAATGTGGGCTCTGGGGTGGGGTGGGGAGAGTCACTATGGTGTAGGGACAGTGGCAATTGGGATGATTAATTTACTTTGGGAGGTGGGAAAGTGGACAACCACAAGACAAAGAGGTATAGGAAACAAATATTAACTACCATGCCCTATGTGTGAGTGTATTATTTATATATGACTTTTTTCCCCATTTAGAATATTATCTCACTGAAGGCAAGAAAAGCTTGGTTTTTTGTGTTTGTGTCCCAACTACCTAACATAATACCTGGCTCAGAGTAGAGTCATGGTCAATACTTAGGACTACTTGAGAATAGGAATATTGTGTTGTGGTTGTGGTTGTTGTTTTTGGTGGTCTGACTTCCTTTTGAGAAAATTTGGAACATTAGTTTGAGTCCTAAACTAAAAGAAAACCATTAGTGAACACTTCTCAATCAGTGGGGAATATATAGCCCCTCAACCAAGGATTCTAGGAAGGCAAAAAGATAGACTGAGGATGTTCTGTAATCACACACCTTTGAATCATCATCAAGCAGTGACCTTGAGATCAGTGGCATACCCCCTATAAGAAACCACACACCATATGAGATGGGGGGAAATAGGCTAGCAGGAGCAACATGGTGATTTTAGAGTGAGTTACCCTTCCACATGTGTGTTTTGGCCATGAGTGTGCACTTCGTATGTATCCCTTCATGTGTGTAGCTTGGTCATGTGGAATCCATATATTTTGACTCTTCTATGCTTATGCCATGGCCACATGTTTTCCCTATGATCATGTCCTCCATCCATGTACCCTAAATGTGTATTCTTTTCACAGTGATTGTATAAGTATTTATAATAGGAAGAATCTATCCCAGGTTTATGGTAGGGGAGGGGAGGTTGGTGTATTGCTCCTTTTCTCACAATGTGCTCTCACCCCCCAAAAAGCTTTTATTTTGAACTATTTGTTTTCTTTTGCCAATTATATAGCAAAAGGCACATATACACTTTTGGCTGATAAGTAAATTTAAATATATTGCTAGGGGGGCTTATGAGCTATGACTCCTGAGTGAATATTGACACAAAGCTGGCAGGAAAAAGGACCCTATCTGCAGCCTTTGACACTGGTGATCACTCTCTCCTCTTTAATACTTTCCTAACTCTAAGTATCCAGGACACTGTGGTCTCCTTGCTCCCCTATCTAGCAAGCAACTTCTCTGTCTCCTTTCCAGGATCTTCGAAATCATCCCCTCTAACCATTGGTGTCTCTCAGTGTGAGCGCTCTTCTCTTCTCCCTCTATACTCCTTCATTGGCGAAATGTTATCTCCCATGGATCTCATTACCATCTCTAAACAAATCATTGTCAAAATGACCAGTTCTTGCCCATACTCTGTACTGACCACTAATCTTGCATCTCTAACTGCCCTTCAGACATACTGATTTGAATATCAGGTAGACATCTTAAACTCAATATATCCAAATAGAACTCATGATTTTCCCCCTAATCTTCACTCCTCCTTTCCCTTGGAGGCAACATCTTCCTTCTGGTCCCTCAGACTCACAACCTGGGAGTCACCCTGTCCTCCTCACTATTTCTCACCCTCCTCCCCATATCCATTCTGTTCCAAAGCCTGGCAATTTTGCCCTTGCAACATCTCTCAAATATGGTCCCTTCTCTTGGCTGACAATGTCAGCACTCCAGTGAAGATCATCATCACTCATGCCTGGGTTATTGCAATAGATTGCTGGTGAGTTAGCCTGCCTCGATTTTCTTCCCACTCTATTCTTTCCTGTATTCAGCCACTAAAGCCATTTTCCTAAAGTGCAGATCCATTTATGTCTTCCCCACCAACACCACCCATAGACAGACAGACACACACACACATACATACAAAACACACACACACACACACACACACACACTTATTCAACTCCAGTGACTCTCTAGGAACAAATACAAAATGATCTGCTTAGCATTCAAAGCCCTTTACAACCAAGCTCTCTCCTACCTTTCCAATCTTCTTATATTTTACTCTCCAAAATGTACCATTTAGTCAAGTAAAACTGGCCTCTTGACTTTTCCATTAAAATAAATAAAGACATTCCATGTCTAATCCCATGCCTGGAAAGTTCCTCCTCATCTTTTCCAGCTACTGAATTCTCTGATTTCTTTAAGTCCAAGCTACAATCCTATATTCTACAGGAAACCCCAAATCTCTTAATTCTCGTATCTTCCCTCCAATAATTGTTTCCTATTAATCCTAGGTATATTTTGCTTTGCCTATATCTGTTTACATACTGTATACTCCATTAGATTGTAAACTCCCTGAGAGCAAGGACACCTTTGCCTCTTATATCGTCAGTGTTTAATATGGTGCTGGCATGTGATACATACCTAAAAAAGTTAATGATTAATAATAATTCATTAAAATGACCTTATCATTATGTCATATGCAATTCAATGAAGTCATAATTTTAACCTTGATTCTGAAGAAACCACGGCTACCAGGAGGTAAAGATGAGAAAGATACAGATGATGGATAAGATAAGAAGATAAGATAGGGTATGTGAGTATTGATATATATCACAACATGAATAATAGCTATTGTTTCATTTACTTGGTTTTTCCACTGTGAATAGTTGGTCTGAATCCTCATAAATAATCCTGGATTTCAACGAGTAGGCAATATCAAGTTTCAGGATTTCTGGCAATGAGCCATATTCCTCTGCAAAAAGTATTGTCTAGAGCAGGGATGGGGAACCTGTGAACTACAGGTCACCCTCTAGGTCCTCAAGCATTTCCCTTTGACTGAATCCAAACTTTACAGTTCTATAAAGGACCTAGAGGGCCACATGGGGCCTTGAGGCTGCAGGTATCCCATCCTTGGTCTAGGGAATTTCACCATTTATAAGGAATAATTATTTAATACTTTTTAATGTGCAGTTATGTTCCCCCTCCCACTCACTCCCTAACACATGAACTTTAGCCTCCTTCAGTGTGTTTTATGGTTGTTTTGAATTGCCTACATCATTGGTGACTTGCAATAACACTTGAAAAGTATTCCCGTTACTTAACATGTCCTTAAAGTTACCAATTTAGCTGTATTTATGTTTTTGTTGAATATTATAACAAATATATCATTTAACTATTATATACATCTGATACAATGTTAGCACTTTGATGGCAGGTGTCTTTTCCTTTCACCTTCTGGCACCTAGAGTCTAGTACCTGGAAGATCATTTGCATAAATAGAAAATTAATGAAAGTCTAATTGATTTAAGTAAGTGAGGCCTTGATTTGGTATAAAGATTCACTTTAAATTTCTGAGAAATATACTGATGCAGAAGGTGAGAAGATGGCTAAAGAAAAATAATCTTCATTCTAAGAATTCCTAGGATGATTTCAGGGGTCATGTAAAAACCAGTATTTATTTAGGAAAGCTCAATGTGATGAATATCTACTTCTGTATCCTAGGAAGAGATGTTTTTATGTTAGAACAGTGGTTCTCAACCTTCCTGATGCCCCGATTCTTTAATATGTGGGCATATCTGCATGTGGCCAGACCCGCCTGGAGACAGATAGAGGAACCATGTCTCGGTTCCTAAGACCATCGGAAATGCGTGTTTTCCAATGGTCTTAGGCTATCCCTGTGACCCCTGTGAAAGGGTCATTCTACCCCCAAAGGGGTTGCGACCCACAGGTTGAAAACCACTGTGCTAGAGTTTTGTTTTCACTCATACTCCTTATTTTTAAAAAAATGGAGGGTATAAAAAGACACAGAGATAAAGAACTAATATGATTTCAGATGAATTTGAATCCTCAAGACATGGAAGAGATATTTTACTCACTAGATGTTTATACAAGATAGAAATGGATAGAAATATGCTCTGATGTGCCATGCCTAATTCAGGACAGCTTTTACTCAGCATGGCTTTACATCTGGTTTGAATACATGAAAATAAGAATTAAGTTTTGAAATCAAAGGAAGATAAAGCACAGATATGATGTTCAGGCAATGGAACTGACGTGACCTTTTGCCATGGGGATCCAGGCCTCAGAAAGGTTACAATAATTTAAATTTGGACAATTATCCACTGCATTGATTTGTTTATACAGTCTACATTCATCTGAGACTATCAAAGATTAAAAGAATGGAGAAAAATGTATCATCCTGTACTAAGGTAGACGTGGTGATGGCTTAGATTTTAACTCAACTCTTCTTCAGAAAGCAGTGATATACCAGTGGAGCTGTAAACTTACCATCACAAGTATTTTTACTAATACAACCAATCAAAATCCCAGTCCTGCCCTTTCACATGCTGATGACCTTGTTCATGGTCTCCATTATATCTGGCAATAGGGAGCAAGAGGGTCCATTCAACATGCTCAGGGCCTTGATCTAGATGTCTTGCTA
The DNA here is from genome assembly GCA_028646515.1 of Pseudochirops corinnae. NCBI lineage: Eukaryota > Metazoa > Chordata > Mammalia > Diprotodontia > Pseudocheiridae > Pseudochirops > Pseudochirops corinnae. The sequence continues at coordinate 76,488 of JAQQSV010000097.1, forward strand.
TTAACCAGAGAACAACAGAAGAAAAATATTGGCACAACACCAAATCCAAGGATTTGGAATATTTTGACTTGTTTTTTGGGTCTTTCTGAACATAATTAGATGATAGATAGGATAGGATTGAACAAGAGATGGGGAGAGAGAGAGAAATAGAGAGATTTATGGTGATCTTTAGATCAATTTTTGTCTATCATCTATCTATCTATCTATCTATCTATCTATCTATCTATCTATCTATCTATCTATCTATTTATCTACCTATCTACCTATCTATTCTTGTTTCAAATAAAGAAAGATTGAGAAACAGAAGCAGAGATAGAGAAAGAGATATTAGGCCTCACCTAGACTTGAAGTGCAATGGTTCCCCCAGGGTCTGATGACATCCCTGAATGACATGTATAATTTGATCTGCTCTATTTTTGACATAGGCTGACTTTGTACCTTTTTGGGCCTCCCACTCCTGGAGATTTATCATATTGGTGCTAGTCTTCCTTGGAATAACAAATTGATTTTTTAACTGACTATTGCTCAGAGGTCCTGAGCTCCAGTTAATCCACTAACCCACCAACCACAGCCTTCCCAGTATCATAGATTAGAAACATGTTCTACTATACTTGGAATTCTGAATATTTTATTATGTAATTTTATCATTGATATTAGGTATACGAGATGATTATTTAAACACAAAAGACAGAAGAAGAAGGAAGGAAGGAGGGAGAGAGGAAAGAAACCTATATGACTTTGCTGATGCTTTTCAGCGGCATTTGCAAAAAGACTTGAAAATCTATAAGAAATGTTTAATAATTAATCCGTCACTGAGGTTTTATAAAGTGTTTGCTATACTATACAATAGTAAAGTTTTCTGTGAGCAGAATAGAATAGTAGATAGAGAGCTGACATTAGAGCCATGAAATGCTTGCCTCACAGGCCACCTCTGACTCATACCGTCTGTGTTGCATTGGGTAAGTCACTTAAACTCTCCCTCCTCCAGTCAATGTTGCAAGGTTACAGATTGAAGTACAGGTATTGACCTGTATTGGTAAAAGGAATGAATTCCTCCCTGGGAGCTCCCTGATAGAAGACATCTTCCCTGTGCAAGACTCTAGGAATTCCACGAAAAAGTGAAAATAGCCCTTGCCTTCAAAAAACACATTCTAGGCAGTCCAGAACCATTCATTTATTAAGCACCCGCCCTGTTCCAGACACTGTGCTAAGAGTATTGCAGACATAAAGACAAGGATTTTTGAGGACTTTTGAGGAACTTGAGAAGGTGAACTATTGGAGTCCTCAATCCACCCTCTCTTATTATCACTTATGTCATTCTTTAGCTAATTTTCCCCATTGGTATCACTTTTTTGACATAATCATAAGGGACATGGCAGAGTTAAACAATTTACATTCTACTATGGAAGGTGATACTTGTATTTTCTTTTTATTTATGTATCTGTTTTTAGTTTTTGACATTCACTTTTAAAGGCTTTTGAGTTCTCAATCCTCCCTCCTTGCCCTTCCCTCTCTCCAAGACATTGAAAAATCTAGTATAAGCTATACGTGTATAGTCATATTGAACATAATTCCACAGTAGCCATGCTGTGAAAGAAGAATCAGAACAAAAGGGATAAACTGTGAGAAATAAAGATAAAGATAGAGAGAAAATAGTATGCTTCAATCTGAATTCAGTCTCCACAGTTCTTTCTTTAATGTAAATAGCATTTGCCATCATGAGATTTTTGGATTTGTCTTAGATCATTGCATTTCTGAGAAGAGCTAAGTCTATCAAAGTTGATCATCTCATAATGTTACTGTAGTATGTACAATGTTCTCTTGGGTTCTGTTTACTTCACTCAGCATCAGTTCATTTAAGTCTTTTCAGGGTTTTCTGAAATCTGTTGCTCATCATTTCTTATGGAACATTAGTATTCTATTACATTCAAATACCACAACTTGTTCAGCCATTCCCATAGTGAGGTCATCCCTTCAATTTCCAATTCTTTGCCATCATAAATAAATATGCTATAAATATTTTTGTACATGTGGGTCCTTTCCACCTTTTATATGATCTCTTTGTGATACAGACCTAGTAGTGGTATTGCTGCATCAAAGAGTTTTATAGCCCTTTGCACACAGTTCCCACTTGCCCTCCAGAATGGTTGAATTAGTTCATAACTCTACCAACAATGCATTCGTGTTCAAATTTTCCCACATCTTGGCCAACATTTAGAATTTTCCTGTTTTGTCAGGTTAGTCAATGTGATAGGTGTGATATGACACCCTCAGAATTGTTTTAATTTGCATTTCTCTAACTTATAGTGATTTGGAACATTTTTATATATTATGCATAATTTTAATTTCTTCATCAGGAAATTTCTTGTTCACATCCTTAGACTTTTTATTAGTTGGGGAATGGCTTGCATTCTTATAAATTTCACTCAGTTCTATATATATTTTAGAAATGAGGCCTTTATGAGAGACAATGGCTGTAAAATTGTTTCCCAGTTTTCTGCTTACCTTCTAATCTTGGTTGCATTGACTTTGTTTGTGCCAAAAAATAATTATTTAATTGGGGTGGCTAGGTGGTGCAGTGAATAGAGCACTGGCCCTGGAGTCAGGAGGACCTGAGTTCAAATGTGGCCTCAGACACTTAATACAAAACTAGCCATGTGACCTTGGGCAAGTCAGTTAACCCCAATTGCCCTACCTTCCCCTCTCCAAAAAGCCAAAAAAAAAAATTTAATATAGATACTTGTATTTTCAGCATATTCACAAACTCAGTTTTTCTTAGCGCTCCGTCTCCCTTTCCTACCACTATGGAAGCAAAATGGGCATAAGAATAAAGACTCTTTTAAAAGTTTTGTCTACTTTTTAGATTTGCAAAATATTTTATAATCTAGTGGTCACCTTCTGGTGATTAACTCTCCTTACATATGTAGATTAGCATCTAGACAGCATACCCAGAAGGGGCTAGTCTGATGTATCTTCAGCATTATGCCTAGCTTGGCCCATAACATAGAATCACAAAATGTCAGCATTGCTGGACCATCAAGGACCACTCTAATCCAAGTGTAATCTAAAGTCAGTGATTCAGCAAATCTTAAATGAGATAATTAATGGAAAGTACTTTTAAAAACTTAAAGCATAATGTAAATCATTATTATTTTTACTATTATTATTATTAGACTATTGGCAGATGACCTTCTCTTTCCTAATAATTTCTTTCACTGTACCTTCTCTTGCACTTCTGATGACATCAAACCATGTCTATAGATCAGCATTAGGGGTATCTGGGTAAATGTTCAATCATCAGGCTGGGGATAGGGTGACAGATGTACATGAACAAACTTTTGAATTTAATATGCACATTAATACCTTATTGAGTCTGAACAATTAACAAAAGCCAGCCCTATTGTGTAGATTACTGATTTTGCAGTAGGAATAATACTGCTGTAAAGTTTATTATCAGCTTCCCCAAGTCAGTTAAAGCAGGCTCCATCAAAAGTCTACCTAGTGTATCCTCTACATTCCCAAGAGATGATAAACCAGTCTTTAATGAGAGGTGTCTCAAGATGACCTAGTCCAGCAGTTCTCAACCTGTGGGTTATGTTCAATTTGTAAGAATGAAAATACATCCTGCATATCAGATATTTATATTATGATTCATAACAGTAGCAAAATTACAGTTATGAAGTAGCAACAAAAATAATTTTATGGTTGGGGTTCACCACAACATGAGGAACTGTATTAAAGGGTCGCGGCATTAGGAAGGTTGAGAACCACTGCTCTAGTCCATTTTACAGGAGTTTAAATGGTTAGGAAGTTATGCTAAGGATATGTAATTATAAACAGAGTAGAAGTACAATCTAGTACATAGAGAGCAACCTTGGAGCTAAGATATGGCTTCAAGATCTTCCTCAGAAACATGTTGGCTATGTGACTACAAACAATATATTGCCTTCTTATGCCATTCTTCAAATGCTATTTGCTATAAGCAAATCTGTTAGAGTATATATTTTGGCTCAAGTAGCCATCTGTTTTGGTAAGAGGAATTTTTGCAATTGGGTGCTCCCTAGAGCAATGAAATTACAGGGCTAGTCCCTAAGTCTATACCTAGCTCAATGATCAGTTTGCTTTTAGGAAATTTCAACAAATTTGTCCTACCTAGTTCTTCCATGTGCAGCCAATCAGAACAATTCAAATCTCTGCCTGCCTTCACATACTTGAAAACAACTATCAGGACTTACCTAAGACTTCTTTTCTCCATCTCCTGTAGGTAATTTGCATATATCATAAACTATCAGATTATTCATTCCAAAGCAATCAAAGAGCTCTGAGATAAACTGAGAGCAAGGAATGCTTGTTACTCTACTGATGAGTAAAATGATGGAGAGAAAGATAGATAAATAAACAGATGAATGGATAGATGGAACATTGTAATAGATATTGTTAAATACATGAATATAATTTTAGCTTGAATATTTTCAAAATATTTTATTGGCATTTAAAATAATTGTTATGGTATCTTTACTTTTCATTCAAATATATTTTCACATAAGACTCAAATACATACATACACACATATATAAATATGTCTTTTTCATATTGTGTGTGTTAAATAAAGCATGGAGGTAGGGATAAAGAGAGTAAGTCTCAACCACAATCTTTTGTGCACAATGGGTCCACAGATATAAATTTGTACAGCCCACAGATATAAATTTCTACAGCCAACAGGCTTTGTGTCCTTAATGCTGGTTTTATTTTCTTTTCCTGGAACAGAGAAGAGAGTTGCATATAATTCAGTAATTACACACATCCTGAAAGACAGACAGAACAATATGACCAAGGATGGGTATGTGCAAATTTCACTAACAGGTGCATTTTGGGGCCTTGAAAATGTTCCTGGAAAAGGGAGGTGAAATGCCATCAGTCTCTTCTCTGTCCATTCAGGTGTTTTGTAAGAAAGTTACAGACCTGCCATTTCAGAGGATGGACAAAGCCAGCTAGGAGCAACTGATGTCTCCTCTCTTAACCCATGCTTTACATGATATTTAAAAGGGGGAATGGGAAGTGATCTGGTTATTTAGCATGTGTGACAAGAGAAAACTACCTTATTTAGGAATCATACAATTAAAAAAACAGGTTGGTTATAGCTTTTAGTGCATTCACTTTAAACAACGGGGTTTTCTTTTAAAGGAAGATGGCTGGTGTGATAATAAATAGCATGAATAACAAACATTACAAGAAAAATGCTCCATCCCATCACAAAGATATGGTATGAGCAATGGACAATCCATTTATTCCCTTGTTAGGAACAGAAAGGAGAAGAAATGACAAAGATGGATACCAGCATATAGGATAGATAGCCTGTGGAGACTTTATAGAAGTTCCGTGAATGAGTCCACATACAATGGGCAGGCAAAGGTGGGCTATTATCTACATGCTTGGTGGGAATGCCTGCATTGATGAGATCATATATCCACTGAGGTACTAAAGAGTATTAAAAGTGAGAGTGCCCAATTGGTAGTGTTGTGTGGGAACAAACCTTAGCATCGATGTGGTAAGTGTTAATATGTCAATATTAGGACACTTTCTGATCATAGGGTTTTGCCCTTGGAGGGACCTTCAAGATCAGGCCATGTGATAGCTTCATTTTAAAGATTCAGAAACTGATCCCTTCCTCCCCCCCTCCCCCCAAAAAATGAAATATCCTGGCCAAGATTCAAAACAAAGTCCACAGGTTCCATATCTTCCTGCAGTATCCCACTGTCAACCTATAAACTGACGAGAGATAAATGCCTACCTCTGCTAGATCAGGGTGCAAAGGGACTTTTATCCCCCAACTCCAGATTTGGTTTGTGGCTTTCAGATTGATTTTTCACCCAGGCATTTTTCAAGAGCAAATTCTTATTTATATACTGTAAATATATTCTTGCCTGATATCCTCAGGCTGCGAATTCCCTGGATGTTCACAATTTACTTTAGTGTCTTGAAGAGGTTATATTTTCATTTTTAGTGCCACATCCCCTTTTATATAGAATATGAGTAATAAAAAGACCCAAAGGAGAACACTTACTCTAGGTTAGCTTTCCCTTTTGACAAAACATCCTAGCATCTGAGAGCTGGAAGGGACCAATGTGGGCATCAGCTCTAACCCCTCCCATGACAAAATTCCTTCTAGTCATTTCTTGTCAACAAACATTGCCTGAACACATACTGTGTGCCAGGCATTCAGCCTTTGCTTAAGTGCATCCTGTGAGGAGAAACCCTCTGTCTCTTGAGCTAATCTGTTTTACTTAAGGACACCTACAATTGCTCAGGTTTTTTTTTTTATTCTCATACATCCATTCATTAATTTAAACTTCAACAGAATTAATTAAATGCTTGCTATGACCCATGTGCAGTTCTAGAAACTGCAGATAGGAATTTCAATTCAGAACTCAGTTCAATACCTCCATCCACAGAAGGACTTTTCTACACTCCTGCCCACAAACACTAACCCCTTCCATATCAGATTTAAACTGATCTACCCCAAACCCCAATTGCTGATGTCCCTATAAACATATCTTTTGTCTTTTTTATGTGTTTTATATAAACATATATATATGTATACATTCTCTTTCCCATTAGAAAGTAAGATTCTATCGGTCGAGTTCTACTTTACTTTTGTCCTTCTTTCTCCAAAGCTTAATGTTAAACCTAGCGTATGAATGCTTATTGACTGATCGATACAGTGCCAAAATTAAACAGCCTCCAACTTCTACATTCAATTGGCAGGAAAACAACACATAGACTTAAGTCAATGAAAAATGGTTTAAAAATGAACATGAAACAATTTTCTAGGTAGTCGTAAACATTGGAGAGCAGGAGAGATAAGACTGAATCTTTTGTATGAAGCAATTTCATTTGTCTCTTTTTAACACTCACATGTTCTTCCTCTTTTTTTTTGCTTTTGGCGTCAAGAATAGTAGGTCTAATCTTCCTTCTTTATGATAGTCATAAAAATACTTGATACAAGTGTTCAGTGTCTCCCGTCTCAGTCTGATCTTCTTCGGACTCAACTCCACTCCATTAGAGTTATCCTCATGTAACACGAACTTAAGGCAGCATCATTGCTAAGTGGTGAAAAGAGGAGGATTACCATTTTTCCTAGTGCTATCTGACAGTGGCCTGGCTATTGCCTGGATGTTTGCCATAGCAATCATCTTGAAAGAGTACCATATGCAATGATCAACTTTGAAGAGCCACAAACCAGCAGGTGGATGTAAAGAACAGTCCGATTTATCTTTTTAGGATTTGCTTTAGGGAAAGGAGGAGAAAAATAAGCCACAGCAACTCTCACTGTGGGAAGAATCTACTTTTTTTTGTTATCTTTTATCTTCTTTTCCCCTTAGAATCTCTATATCAGAAGCTTTCCTGAGTGAATTGAAATATCGGCTTTTGTTATTACTGGTGTTACTTTTGTTCATGATAAGATAACTCCTGTGGAGGTGGGTGGGTGGGAGTGGGAAGTAAGGAGGAATAAACTCATGATATGAAGAGGATAGAAGGCCAGCCTATGGTGGATCTAATTTTCTGGCTAAATAACTACTCCTATATTCTCTCATGTGCCCACCTCTTCCCCCTCAAATAATCTCTTCTGTGTATTTTCTTGTGATCATGTCTGCTTTCCCACAGTGAACACTATCAAAGCTAACTCTTTAAGTAAATGTGCAGAAATTCTAGTTAAAAAGAGATCAGCATCTCATCACTCGGTGAAATGTTTTGGTGCTTGCTAAAGAGCATAGGCAATATATGTGGTTTTAAGCAGATTCCTTTTTTTGCTTGCAGGTACAATCATCGTGGACAACATGCTCATCAAAGGGACAGCTGGGGGCCCCAATCCTACCATTGAGCTCTCATTAAAGGACAACACGGATTACTGGGTGATGTTGGATCCAGTCAAACAGATGCTCTTCCTAAATAGCACCGGCAGAGTCCTGGACAGAGATGTTAGTTTATTTCTTTCATACTCTCTTTTCTCTGAATCTCACTTTCCATAGAGACCCAGAAAGTCTAGAGAGAAACAACTATTAAACATAGAAAACTCATGCCAAGGCCTTAACCTAAATAAGTAATGTGTGACTAATGAATGGAAGAACAGAAGCACAACGATGTTTCGATCTGTGTAAATTAGACTGCTGGCATTTCAGAAAATGGATAGGAATGTGTTGACCTCTTTGACAAAGTGCAAAATTGGTCATTTTTTTTTTTTGGAAACAAGTTATAACTTTCACGTTTTAGAGTGACATTAAATAATTTTCTGGTATCTTAATCACATTGTGCAGGGGACCTGGATTCTTGAATACTATACACAAAGGGTGAAATCTTAGGGAGATCCTAACAGCTTAGTAAGAATTTGAGCTCAGCCCTAAGGACAGATGTGTGTCCATCCTCTGAAGACCAGTGTAGAAAAATTCCAACTGATCCAATATGGCACTGACCATATGGAAGGTCATTGACTGAGTGACAGATATTTTTACAACAGTCCCTTGAGGCACTCATTCATATAGATGATTGTATCTGCATTGGGTGAAAGCAGTATAAGCACAAAGAAATTGGTCCCTGGAGTTCTGTGATAACATCATCATCACTATCATCACCACCACCATCATCACCACCACTACCACCACCACCACCATCACTACCACCACCACCACCACCACCACCCTCATCATCACCATCATCATCACCCTCATCATCACCATCACCATCACCATCACAATCATCATCATCATCATCATCATCATCATCATCATCATCCCCAGACTCAAAGTGAAGGGACCCAACTTTATAATTTGAGCTCTGACGCTAATACTGTTACTAGTTATGTAAGTCATCAAATAACCTCCCAATAGGCATCAGTTTTCTCAACTGTTTAAAATATGAAGGGAGTTTATATTCCATGTAATTTCTTTGATTGTTTAAAGTTCTCCTTCTACTTCTGGAAATATAAAAAAATCTTTCTCTGCATGTTAAAATGTTGATTAGGCAATGAATGCTCCAGCAAAAAGTTAGGATGAGAGATTTAGCTCTCTAAGAAATCTTCAACTTCATCCAATCTATGCCCTCCCTTTATAAATAAGGGAATAGAGATCCAGAGAAAGTAAGGGACCTACTCAAAGTCAGAATATAGTATGTAGCAGAGCTGAGATGTGAACCCAGCTTCTGACTCTTACCCCAAGGTTCCTTCCACTGCATCAGGCTATATCCCATAGTCATGTACACAAAATTAACAGCCCTATGCTGCAAAACCCAAATAGGAAAATAGTAATTGGAAGTGACAATGCCTCTTGAGGGGTGATGATAAGATAACATATTTGTATATACCCAAGTGAGTTAAGGGACATAGCATGGAAGAGTAAACACATATGAAATATTCAATACTAGCATGCTTTCCAAACCCAATTTGATGACAGTGACAATAAACATGGTGGTGGTGGTGGAGATGATGATGACAATGTTAACAACGATGACAGTGGTGGTGTCAACAAGATAATGACAGTGATGAGTATAATGGCAGCTGATCTTGCTATACCATTTTTATCCTTCCTATCTGACACCACAACACAATGAAATCTCATTTTTATAATGAAGAAATGTAGATTCATTCATTCGTTATTAAGCATGAGGTAAGTACGGCACTGTGCTAGGCACTGAGGGTACAAATACAAAGAATGAATTATCCTTTCCTTCAAGAATACGTGCTGTTGAGTAGGAAAAAAAAACCTGCCAACAATAATGATACACATATGAATATTTGCAAAGCATATGATGAAGTAAATAGAGAGATTAAATGGCTTGCCCCAACATCACACAACTCGTATGGATGAAAGGTGAGAAAAGAGATGTGAAGAAAATGAAAGGATAAGCTCCTGACAAGGTTGCTCATTCTTTCACTCACCTCTCAGTTCTCTTGACAGTTGAGATTTTCTAGTGAAAAGAGATTAGAATTACCCGGCTCAGTGAGTTAGGAATATTTGCAATGTTGAACTAGAAGATCCAAAGGCCTTGTTTGGTGTTGGTGAGCACCCGTTGCCTTGGAGCCAGAGATGATGAGCAGAAAGTTGCTGTTTTCCTTCTTGGAGAATGTAGCTTGCCCCCATGTAGTAAGTGCAGACCATTTTCACAGCCAGGGAGCCACATAGCTAAAATGTACAAACCATGATCTAGGAGAAAAATTAGCTTTGATAATGTTCCTATGAGAGAAACATCCATCACTATGACATGAGGATAAATTTGAGTATTTGGAAATCTGCCTTTTGAGCTTCACCCAACATCCAGTGGTGGCTATAGAAAGAGTGCTGTATTTGGCACCAAAGCTGAGTTTGAATAATCCAACTCTTCTTAGTACTTTCTTGATCCTGGACAAGTTGCTTATCCTCTCAGTAATTTTGAATATTCATTCATTCCCTTTGGTAAAAAAATAAAGAAAGAAAGAAAGAATAAAAATGAGGAAGGACAGTCCCAGTTCTGGCCCTTAGCTTTTTTCCCCCACCAGTTCCTGCCTTCAGTCAGGCTTCTTGGCTTACTTAAAACCTTTCAGGAAACAGCAATGATCTTTGAATAGTGCTTAATACACTGAAAAACCTGCATCCATAAACTCTATTTAAGATCTGTCTACTTTCTGTGAATTGTAGACAATTGTAGTCCCATGTAAAATTTGGTCTTCCTGCCTTTTGGAATGGAGTAAAGAGGGAAATAAGACAGTGAGATACTGTAAATGCTTTCCCCCTCCTGGCTTTTGATCATGAACCTCATTCTAGTAGAATGGCTAGTGAATGCCTCCAGGTGAAAATTTTTGTCATGTTATCCAAATAAAAACTCATTGGGTCATCCATTTAGAAGTGAAAGGAACCTTAAATCCATTTCTTCCACTCCCTCTTATGACGATCAGTCTTTGCAGGAATGGTTCAGCAAATTTATGCCCTAAACTGAGAATAAACATCAGGTATTCTCCATGAGGTTAAGCTAGAAAATTTAAGCAAATCCTATTTTAACATTGCTATATCTTTGTGTTCTTAATTCCAGACATTCAGCCTTTCAAGGAATTTATTCATCCCTCCAAACTGGTGGCTATTGGCCCTAATTACATAGAGTAAATTGCCATCCATTTTGCATCAGACAGTCTGTTAAAATCTCCAAATACACAAAAACATTGAGGCCCAAATCAAAATAGCCAATGAGCCTAAGGTCATTTATGTAGATTTTGAAAAGACATCACGTTCTATCTATCCCAAATCCTTACTTTACATAGAAGGAAACTGAAGACAGATCAGAGCAGTAACTTGCTTAAGGTCACACTTGTAGTAAGTGGCAGAGCTGGGATTTGAACCTGGATGCTCTGGCTCCAAAGCCAGCATTCTTTCTGCTCCACTGCATTGAGTCTGATGATATGCAAAGAACTGTTAAAGGAAGAAATGTTTTATTCCCAATTCAAAACCATCATCATCAGTTCTCTTTTTCTACTCACCCTAAATTCTAAGTTCAGCATCAAGTATCTTTTCGGTTATTTCTTTTTCATCTTCAACAAGTGTCCTCAATGATCTTAAGCCATCTCTGACTTGTACAACTGTCTCAGCAAGAAAGTTCTTTATTTCTTAAAAATAAATAAATGTGTGTATCCTCCATATAATACTTTGAGCAAATTTCGTGAATAAGTTTCAGCTGCTTTTATGACAGCTTTAAACATCCCTAAATTCCCTTAATCATCCCATATACAATGAACATCTGTCCATTTCTATGATCCTTCCAAAAGCCTATTTATAATTTCAATCTTTATCATCTTTTTAGATAACAAAACACCAAAAATGTATTACCCACTGGGTAAAATAGCTCTTCTTCTTTTTAGAATTTTGAGGACACTGCTTTGCTTTGTTTCTTTAGTTCTCAATATAAGCCAATTGTCTCATCTCCACTTTCATCCCTCCTCCTTCTATTCCCTATCTTCTCTCCTCCTGGTGGTGTTTCTAGCCCTCCACTGCCTTCTCATTTGCTGATAGATTAGTTTTATTCATATGCTTTGGATATTAGGACAGAACAAAAATCTTGAAAAGAGGGAAACTATTGGAAAGATTATTCCTACCTGTGAAGACTAGATATACTTGGACTAAAATTGATGACAAGAAGAGTTTTATCTTCACTTCCAAAGAATTGTGTTTACAAAGGACAGGAAATCAATATCCTCTGCAGATCATTAGAAATCTCTTTATTTTTTTTAATAGTTTGTAGAGAGCTACTAAACTCTACATTTATCACCTCTATAAATTCCCAATGTGAGGATCCTTTTAAATTTTTGATTCTTGAAAGATAAAAATGCAAAAAAAAACCACATTTCTCCCAAATTGCTAAACATTATTCATATGAAATATATAAACTAGTTTGTATGCTTGGCTATCTATAAAAGATAGTTATTGTAATTAGTTACTCCAAAAATATGCATATTTTCTTCATTGGCTAAGCAAAACAATTAAAGAGAATTAGTGAAAATTAAATTACAGTGAGTTATTTTTTTGCCTTTAACTATGACAGACAAACTAGAGTTTCCTCAGCCCATTCTTGAGTATTTTGGTGTCCCTAACCTCTCACTAATCTACTTGGTAGAAGTACAATTGACATATTTACAGCCGTCCCGTACAGCAGAATGGAATCTATTCTAACATCAGATTACAATGTGTCTGTTATGTATTAGCCATGGGGAATTCTTGCCTTCAGCTCTGAACCATTAGGGTGAGAATTTATTGCCTTCTGTGTTCGATCTAGGCTAACAGGGAGGTAAGGAGGGAGGAGGGGAAACTGGACTATAGAATGAAAACCTCTGCAGGGGTTCTGGATATTCCTAATGTATGGTTATATAGGTGCTCCATTTGGTGACTTGGTATTCCAGAATGGTTGATCTATTTGCAAGGGCTATAACATTTCTGTCCCAATAATGCTAATGCAAGTGGGATGAGGACCATAATGAAAAAGTTTTAGATATTTCTCATGTAATTTTTAGAGGTTAAATATGATAGGAGCAAAAAAATCAAGCCAAAAGGGACCTCAGAAGCCATCTCATCCAAAATCCTACTAAAGCACAGAGCCAGAATTTAGGCAACATATTGGGATCACAGGCCTAGAATTAAAAGAATTTCTGTAGTCGTGTTGTCCAAATTCCTCATTTTTCACTTATAGAAACAAAGGCCCAAACAAAGACAAATCTCATTCACGGGGCTGCCCTTGAAGATCATGTGCCAAAGGTGAATGTAGCCTGTGTATCTTGTCTAAGATTTCTATTCAAATATGCACTGTCTCCCTACCAAACCATTGAAATACACATACTCATGGAATGAGAAGGGCCCCAAGGTATCACAAAACCCAATCTCCTATTCAAAACAGGAATCCTCTGTATAAAACTATAGCATCCAGTCTCTGCTTGAACACCTCTAAAGAGAGGGAAGTCAGCACTTTCATAATGATGATGATAGCAACTAGTATTTATCTAGCACTTTAAAGTTGTAAAAGCACATTTCCCATTTCTTCCAATGAACCTGAAAATTTTCCTGTGATGTTTTCTTATCCCCATTTTAGTGATAATAATAGTAATTGCTTGTATTTGTATATTACTCTAAAGTTTTCAACTTGCTTTGCACATATTAGCTCATTTCATCCTCACAAGAATCGTTGAAGATACATGCTATTATTATTCTAATTTTACAGATCAGGATACTGAGGCAAAGGGAGGTTAAAGGAATTCTCTAGGGTTACAAAGTTAGAAGGTGTCTGAATATGGATTTGAATCTAGCATTTTCTGATTCCAGCTCCAGTATCTATCCAATGTATTATCAAGTTGCTTAAAGTAGGGAAAAAATCTCAGAGATTATGTGATTTGCCCATGATCATAAAATTATTCTGTACCAGAAAAGAGATTCGTACCCAGGTTTTCTTAACTCCAAGTCCACCACCCCACACTGTACCACAGACCTTCTCAAAGAGAGTATGTTCAATTTCTGGATGGTTTGAATTGAAAACAATATTCCTCCTGCTTGCCACATTGAGTTGATATCTTCTGCCCTCTTTGCCAGCCACTGATGTGATATTTGTCCTTGGAAACTACACATATTAGATCAAGTCCCTCTTTCACATAACAGCATTTCAAAGGATTGAAAAGTACTAAAAGACTATTATGGGAAGAATGACAAAGTTTATAGAGAAATAGACAGCTTATGAAGACCTGGTCAACTCCAGTCTCTGATACATACCAACTGAGCAGAGCCAGAGATAATTCTCTCAAATTCTAAGGTTCAGAGAAGGTGCTGACCTGTGGAGATAGTGTCCTTAGCAAGACTTCTTGATACCAATGAAGACAAAGGGCTGATTCAATGATAATAATGCTTAAAAAAAAAAAAGCATTTAAGCAAAATCTTTGTACTAGGTAGGTAGAGTAGTGACTGAATGGTTGAACTTAAAATCAGTAACAGAGTTTGAATCCTGCTTCAGGTATTTTCTAGTTGTATGACTCTGAGTAAGTTACCCAACCTCAATTTGCCTCAATTTCCTGATCTGTGAATTGGTATTATAATAATAGTACCTACCTCACAGGGTTAACTTATGGATTAAATAAGATTATTTATATATGCAGATCAGTGTATCCACATACACTCATGCATGCATGCATGTGTACATAGTGGGCATATCTTTATATATGCTTATGTGTAGTTAGGCATATGCATATACATTTGTATATATAAGTATATGTGTCTTTTTGAGGGATACACACATACACACATATATACATACATATATACATATATATAATATCTGTTTGTCTAGCTACCTACCTATGCATAGCTCCTTAACAAAACATAAATCACTATACAAATAACAAATAGAAATCCAAATACAGATTCCACATAGTCTTTTGTAGGGGAAACTTTCATCATTTCCTCAGTTCTGTGTTCTATAACAAGATTTCTCTATCTTTCATCATATTGCTTGCTCTCCTCTAGAAATACTCCAGTTTATCAATGCCCCCGATAAAAAGATCATTCTTTCCCAAGAATCTGTTCCCTTCCACATCATGAACTAGTTTGTCTTTTATCAGGCAGAATAAAATCTAACGTAAGAGTTCCCATTTTGGCTTCTTCTGCCTTGGGAAAGTTGATAGTCTGAACAAGTAATATAAAAACACAATTGTCAGATTCTCGGCTCTTGTCGAATGAGATTTTCATCACATGGGAAAATGTTAAAGGCATCCTAGGGTTAGACGTGGAGGTGGGGAAATTGGGAGCTTTCTACCTCAGAGGTTTATTTACTGTTTAATACTGGGAAAAACCAGTTAGTCTCTTTGGGACTCAGTTTTCTCATCTGTAAAATGAGGTCAGTGGCATCTGAGGTTGCTTCCAGATCAAAATCTACAAATTTATGATGAAACTGACTTTCCCAGCACTATTGAATCCTGCTTTTATTGCAATTTTCTATTATCTTTGTAACTAAAATGTTGGGAACGTGCTCCCACTGTGACAGGACTTCGGTTTTATGTTTTTGCTTTTCTGCTTCTTACCTTGGATCCAGCTCTGCTTCCTCATACCTATACATGGCTTTGTACACAGCTCTAGCCTTTAAATTGTACATTACTATTCTTTCTTCTCTTTGGATTTTTGTTTTGTTTTGAATAAGTTAAGGTATAGAGTTTGTAAACCATTTTAGATGTCACTCAGCCTGAACTCATCATTGTCTAGATAACCAAAGTCATACAAGTTAGAAGTAGAGCTGGGATTTGAACTTGGGTACTCTGACCCCTACATAATGCCCTTTCTTTATGCCATGTCATTGCTATGTTGTTCTTGTTTAATAACAACTGATATTCATATAGCATTTTAAGGTTGGCAATTTGCTTCATGCTTGTTACCTCACTGGGTCTTCAAAACAACCCTGTAAAGTACATGATATTATTATCCCCCGACTTTATTGATGAAAAATCAAGGTTGAGAGAAAAAATTATTTGCCCAGGAACACACAGCTACTAATTGAGACAGGATCTCAATCTAGGTCTTCCTGATACCAAGTCCTGTGCAAGTTCTAAACACTGCTCTGTTGTTCAGTTGGGTCCAACTCTTTGTGACCACCTGGACCACAGCACCCCAATATTGGGTTTTCTTGGCATAGATACTGGGGGGTTTTCTCATTTCCTTCTCCAGTGGATTAAGGCAAGCAGGAGTTAAGTGACTTCCCCAGGGTCACATAGCTAGTGTCCAAGTCCTGCTTGGAACTCAGGACTTTGTGACTCCTGATTCCAGGTCCACTGAACCACCTAGGAGCCTACATTTGTGCTGTGTCTCTTTCACTCTCTATCTCTCTCTCTCTCTCTCTCTCTCTCTCTCTCTCTCTCTCTCTCTCTCTCCACACATATATGTCTCTGACTAAAATATACTATAATATACCTTC
Source organism: Pseudochirops corinnae (assembly GCA_028646515.1). NCBI lineage: Eukaryota > Metazoa > Chordata > Mammalia > Diprotodontia > Pseudocheiridae > Pseudochirops > Pseudochirops corinnae. The sequence goes on from JAQQSV010000097.1 coordinate 92,940, forward strand.
ATCATCATCATTGTTGACATTGATATCATACCTAACATCTTGTAAGCATTGTGCCTACTGCTTTACAAATATTGTCTCATTTGATTTAATATAATATGAAACAAGATAATATGTTGTGATGCACTATTATTTTGTGATGTGATTATGATATGACATGAAATATAAAATTATATAATATGCCATAAGATAACATCATATAATGTATTAAAATAAATGTATTAAAATGTTATTATTGTGGTGTCCATAAAACAAGACTTCTCTTGGAGTAGCAATATGTTTGATTTGCTCCTTGCTAATCAATTATATATAATGTATGTATAAACATAATATATGTACACACATATTACAGGAATTCATTAAGGTGTATGCTATATGCACAGATATAGCATATATGTTATTGAATTCCAGATTTAATCAATAGAAGAAACAGATTATGTTTATCCTCCATCTTATTCCATGTTACCTGAAAACTGTGAGTTGCTAAAGGGAAGTCATATTTGTATTTGAATTTATAATATAGAAAAACATTTGGAAATACTATCTATACTGCTTAAGTTATCAATTAGGAATAAATGTAGTTTCATTTCTCCATTTAACAAATATCCTTTCTTCCTCACAGCCACCAATGAATATCCATTCCATCGTGGTGAAAGTCCAATGCGTCAACAAAAAAGTGGGCACCATCATTTACCATGAAGTTCGAATTGTAGTGAGAGACAGAAATGACAATTCCCCTACTTTCAAGCATGAGAGCTACTACGCCACTGTGAATGAGGTCAGCTGGTCAATTCTCTTCCTTCTTATCCCTTTGTTAGATGGCTATAGAGACAAAAGGGGACGTGTGCTGGAAGTGTTTCTGGTGCTATCCACAGCTTACCACTAGCTCTAATGTTTAAGATTACTAAGTATATGTTAAATTTTTATTGCCAAAGAAAATTAAGGGAAAATATGACTAAACATTAAATATACTATTGGAAGAGATTAATCAAGAAATCCCTTCTCATCTATGCAGCCGTATGGTATTTAAGCTAGTCAGGGGGCCATGTTTTTGCCCCTCTTTTTTTTGACCCTCCAAGAACTTCAAGGTAATAGCAGGAATTAAAAAGATGCTATAAATAGTAAGCTTTTCTTCTAAGAAAATAGAATGATGGTGGGGACCAGCTTTACAATTCTCTCCAGTTTATAAAGCACTGTTCTTACAGCAGTCATTTAAGGAAAATGGGCCATATCATTATCACTATTTTAAAAATGAAGATACTAAAATATAGATATCATTGCACAATCATAGCCACAGGATGCATGAAGAGTTCGAACCTAAATCCAAGCAAAAATCTCTTTCTAGAATTGTCACAGAAAATCAGAATAACAGAACTGGATGATTCTAGTACAATCTGGAACTCTCCAAGAATCCTCTCTCCAAAAATCCAAGTGATCACCCAGCATCTTCTTTAAAAGACTCTGTAATGGGAAGAAATTCAGTGCTTCCAAAAAGAAACTTTTTCCACCTTTGGAAACTTATAGCTAGAAAATTTTCTCCTTGTGATTAAAGAATTGACTCAGTTCTCTACATTTCCTGGTTTATTCAAACCACTGTCATTACTGGTAGGTATGAGGAAAAAGACATTCAAATCCATACAAATGCTTATTTGCATAGAAAGTCCGTCTACCATGTTATACAAGACAAAGACATTTTATGCTTAATTGGAGAAATAAAAATGAAGCGAGAGTAGCACGAAGTAGGCATGATAAATGAAGGTTCACAGTTGGGAGCTTACTAGAGACTCACAAAGTAGAGAATGGGGATAGACATTCTAGTTCCCCAGTGATTAGTGCTTCTCTTCAGAAAATTTCAAGAAATAGATGAAATATTAACAATTGATTTCAGCTTTCATGAATTTTACTTAAGCAAGGTAGTCAAACATGGCCATTTTGTTGCCTGAGGGCAGTGAGGTTCTCCACGGGAATATACTTTTCCATAGTTCTTCAGCTTAGCAACATCCAATTATCCCATATCCCAGTTATCCCTTTACAATGATGTCAAGTGCTCTGCCAGGCCAAAATTCTAAAGGTTTTCAACTCAGGTTACATATCTTTAAGTCAAAATTTGCTTTGAGGAAGCTCCCAAAGATCTCTTCAATTTATATACTTTGGAGACAAGAAGAAGAAGTCATTCTTCTTTATGGTAGTCTTTCAAATACCTACAGACAGTTCTCACATCTGTCTAAAGGTCAACTGAACTAGGGTAAAGATTCCAAATCTTCCAATCAATCATCACACAGCATTGTTTTTCTGCTCATTCATCTGGGTATGTTTCTGTAGATGAACACAATGGCCAACGTCCTCATTAAAATGGAGTACAAGAATGGAACATGAGACTTCAAATGGGAGCATAGAGGGGTTGGATCTGTCTACTACAGAATATATGAAGATGATCATTTTTCTCTCTCTTTCTTAATGCTCTGATTCTACCAAGGAAATATTTTTAAAAGTTTATTTATTTGTTTGTTGGTTTGAGGGGTGGGATGTTACCAGGACACTATATTCACCCATATTGACTTTGAAGTCCTTCAAAAATCCAGCTACGTGGCACAATAGATAGAGCACCAGACCTGGATTCAGGAAGACCTTAGTTCAAGTCTAGCCTTACCCACTTATTAGCTGTGTGAACTCAGAGAAGTCATTTAGCCTTTCTCTCAGTTTCCTCATCTATAAAATGGGCATAATAATATGTCCTATTTCTCTGCGTTCAAATAAGATAATATTTAGCACTGTGCCTAGCACATAGCTGGCTCTACATAAATATTAGATATTTTCCCACAAATTATATCTAGTTTTGTTTCTATTGATTTTGGAGTCTAGCATTAGAATGTATTAGGTCTGGCCCAATTTTCTGTTCCACCAAAGTCTTTCTATATTTCTATATACTGCATCTATGATCAAATGGGTGATCTCTTCCTCCTAACTTTGTGCCATCCATACAGGCCAGGTTCCTTGCTCCATGTTCCCACTTCTACAGGATGATAGGCAAGAATGAACTCCTTTGTCACAGTTTCAGGTTTGGCTCAGGTTCAGCCAGTACTCTTCTCTGATCAGCTTATATATGGTGTACTGTATTCAGCTCAGTGCTAGAAACCATATTTTTAGGAAGGACTGTAATAAGCCATGGTGTATCCAGAGGAAGGTGAATCATAAAGAGCCTTGAAATCATCCTCTATGAAGTTTGGCTGTTCTAAATTAGGATATTATTCCTGGCTCTGGGACTGGGTCTCTATTCATCACATCACAAAAATGGCTAATTTATCATTTTCTTTGTCATAAACAATTTACAATTATCATCTCATTTGATCTTGGGTCTTGCTGTCATCGAGTGGATAAAGAAAATTTGCTTGTTTGTAAGGTATTCTAATTTTAAAACTTAAAAGAAACAGTAATACAAATATTGCTTTTGACTGGTCAATAAGATTTAACTAGTTCAAGTCTTTCTTTTCTATGAACTCATTTATTCAATCACTATTTACTTTGCCCCAGAAACTAGAGTCGTATGGTAGACAAATAATAATAATAATAGTAATAGTACAGGTACCCTCAAAAGACATGTATTTTAATGTGGGATAACAATATGCTAAATAATGTCATATAATTATCTTTCACTTTTCAAACGACTGCTTTATGAAAAGAAAATTGTGCAATTTAGATCAAATATACATTTCTGATGAAACTCAACTTGGCTAGCAGAGATACTTAGCCCAAAGAAGTCAAGAATGTAGCCATCAATCCCATTGACTGATCTTCAGAAGTCATAAAGATACCATGATTACCTCTTACCCCCTTCAATTACACTTTCTTTGCTCTCTCATCTCAGCAAAAAATGCTATTATACTTCAAATCCAGGTCATTTTGAGCAAGATGCACCATCTTTCTCTCTCTGTGCCAGTCAGGTTGCTGCCATCTTTTTTTTTTCTTCTCTGTAAACACTGATAAAGGGCCTCTATAAAACATAAGTAGCCACGATGCCCCAGACTACCAGCCTTGTCCATTTCTCTGAGCCTCCTTAGCTTGAAGGGCCACCCCAAAAGCCACCTGGAACCCCCAGAGTCATGGAAACACATGGTGTGGGTGCCTCTCCTCCAACATGCTCCTGCACACCCAACTGGGACATCTGACAGGAAAGAGACCATAGGCCATTGTAACCATAGCAAAGAGGAAAATGGCTGTTTTTTCTTCCCTCTGGGGCACAGAGAAAGTTATTTCTTCTATCAGAGATGGTATCTAGACAGTATGAGAAAAAGTCAAGTCTGTGTGCATGCATGTGTGCATATTCACACTCATACACAAACATACACACAATCTGAAATTGGGGAGAACTTGAGGTAAGGAGATTAAAAACTCTTTGTGTTATTTCAAGAAGGGCTTTTATATTAAACATATTTTATATTAATTTTATATTTAATATAATATATATTATTTTATATTAAACAGGACCTCAAATATTGAAGATCCCACCTATGATTTAAAAGCAGATTATATTTGTTTTATTTTCAGAAAGATAAGATTAATTTTATTTTCCATGTCTCACGTATGACTCCCTCCATCTTTTTAAAGGACGTTGTGGTATAGATTTCTGTAATTGTCGTGAGCACAAATTGACATTCAGATAAAGGGGGCTTTGGGCATCATTAGAGAAGATTCATCTCAGCAAGTGATGATTCTTCCTTGGCACAGGGCTCAATAAGGAAAGGGGGAATTAATCCAAATTATAGCCTGTTTTTCTTCCCTTATTAGCAGAACTCTACTACCACAAGGAATGAATTTCAGCTTTTTTATCCATCCATCATTGGTTTCTAAACATAGATCTCCACACACACCCCGCCATTTACCCACTGTACACCTTCACAGTGGATATGAAAGCTTAAGCATGTCCTACATACACATGCATTTATCTATGTGTTCATAGACATATTCTATGAATAAAACACATAAAGCTTATAGAATGTAACCTTGCAACATAAGACATTAGTGACTCGTGAGTTACAGGGAGAGAAAATCAGTAATTGCCTCATAAAGATGGCAATTTAGTTGAGTCTTGAAGGAAAACAGGAATTCCAAGAAAGTGAGATAAAGAAGAAGACACTGAGACAGTCATTACCAAGACAGAGAAAGGGCTGATGCATATTGTGGGTAAGGAACATTGAAAAGGCATCAAAGAGCAGAAATTATAAAATAGCTGGAAAATAAGGAAAGGACCCAGAATGTAAAGAGCTTCAAATGCCAAAAAATGATGACCTATAGTGGATCCTATGGGTCCTTAATAGGGGATCACTGATGTTTATTGAGTGAATGGGGAGGGGTCACATGGTTCAACCTTTCCTTTAGGAAAATTACTGTGGTGGTTGTATGGAGGCTAGATTCAAGTGGGCAGAGATTTAAAGCAGGAAGGGCAATTAGAGGCTATTGTGAGAACCCAGTGAAGAGATGTTGAGGGCCCATGTGAGGGTGGCAGATATCTGTGAGAAGAGACGGAGGTTATGTGAGAAACGCTGGGAGAAATTACGTGAGAAAGGATGAGATTCAGTACCTGCTTGTGTGTCAGGAACAAGTAAAAATGAAAAGTCTGGAGATAACCCTGAAGTTTTGAACCTCAGGGACTGGAAGGGCAGTGAGGCCTTCAAGAGAAGAGTGAGAAGAGGTAGGACATCTACTTTATGTTTTTCTTGGACTGTTGCTGATCACACACATACAGACACTTACATGTGCATATATATATATGTACACACATTATACATGCATGTATGTATTTTGTTTAATTTGCAAACAGATGATCACAGCTTTCAAAAACCTCTTATCAGCAGCTCTTGTTTCAATATCAACATAAATTTGGTTTTCTTGGTCACATTACCTGTGGCCTTATAAACAATTTTCTGTGCAATACCATGATTTATATGATGCTTTTACTTGTGTTTCTTTTAGTAAATGGAAGATTATTTATTCTTCCCTTTCAATTGTTGCATGTTAGATATCTTAACTCTTTCAATGATCAGACATTTTGAGATGTAGCTTTTTAAGAGGGGTGTTTTCTGTGCCCTCTTAGGTGATGTTTAACCCAATTTGCTATGATAATCAATTGTCATAGTTACATTTCTCAGCTCCTTGAGTGTCCTTATCTAGTATCTCCATAATGTAATTTATTCTCTAATGAAACAGATTGCTCAGTCATTTGTCATTCTGATTTCAAATCATGTAGTAAATTCTAGATAAGGCTATTCAAGTTAGCCTAAACTTTCCATTTTCATGATCAACCTGCTCCAGAGGATTTTCTGGATTACAGCTGGATATATATATGTATATAGCTAGATATAGATAAATATACACATATGTATATATATGTATATGTTGCATGTATGTGCATATATGTATACATATACATGCATACATATCTATGACAGAGAAACAGAGAGAGAGAGAAAAAGAGAGAAAGAGAGAGAGAGAATTGCAGAATCCATGAATTCTTGAGCTGAAAGCAGCCACAGAGACAATTCATTCCCAATTAATCCTAAGCAAACTTTCAAATGACCATGTAGACGTTACTTGGCAGACTCCAGTGCATATAAAAACACTGCCTGACACAAAAGCCCATTTGATTTTGGGGTACCTCCAATTGTTAGAACTTCCCCTCTACCCCTGTCATCAAGCTTCCATTTGTCTCTTTGCCACTTCCTCTCAATGGGCCTGTGTCTAGTCTCTGTGGCCAAGTAGAATGAGACTAATATCTCCCTCATGTGAAGGTCCTCCTCTTCTCTGGACTCTGAGGCCTCCAATACCTGGTTTTCTGTTGACATGACCCCCACCAGGAGAATGCAAACTCCTTGTAGACAGGAGCTTTGTTTGTTTCTCCCCTCCCCACTTCATATCCTCAGAGCCTTACGTCCTGTTAGACAAAGTCACTGGCACTTCCTTAATGTCCCCCCCTTCTCCCCTTCCTCCCTTCCCTCTCCTATCCCTCCCTCTCCCCCTTGCGTAATTGAATTGAATGTGAAGTCCTTTGAGTCTATGACCCACACTCTATAGCCTTTTATGGTTCCTTTCCAGTTAGATTGTGAATGTGTTACATAGTGCCTCAACAATACAGAATAATGGGCATTTTAATTGTATTATTAGCATTTGGTTTGCCACTAATGCAATTCCTTTTACTATGATCTTATGAATAAATATTGGTTAGAATATTCTGCAATGACTTCTGAACACGAAAGTTGGGAAACGGACCCATCTCCCAACTCTAGAACTGAGAGAGGATGGGGTACTCATACAACTGTATTTCCCTCATTCCTCCCTTCCTTCGTTTGAATGTGAGTGTTTGTATGTGTGAGTGTTTGAGGAAGAAGAGGGATGGTCTATCATTTCACCTGGAGAAAAGGAAGTATCCAGGTGAAAGGAAGGGCAGAGCCTTCTTCTGCTTTGTAAGGCAGAGCAAAGCTTGAGCAGGGTGTTCGGTGGTGGGAACTCCCCATTTGGAGGAACTCCATCCCTGCCTAACTTTACCACAGTGTACATTAACAATTACCTTAAAAACTCTTATCCTAAAGAGTTGTCTAAATCACAGGAATCAAACTCAGATGGAAACTGTGACCACTAAACCGAACAAAAGTATCCCAACAAGGCATATATTAACTTAGTTGTAAAATGCTAGTTACCTGTTGTGCTGCCTTTTTATTTATCTTGCTAAATCCTTCTCAATTAGATTTTAGTCTGGTTCAGGTCACACTGGGGAGGATTGTTGGAATATATTTGACAGCCCCTGGGTAGAATAATGAAAAGTTGTGACTCGTTCAGGGTCATATAGTACAAACATGTGAGAGAGAGGATTTGACTTCATGTACTCCTAACAGGACAGCCAGTTGTCCAGCCCTCATGCCTTGTTGCATTTCTCTGAAGTCTAATGTCGACCTTCACACTTTGAAGATGAATTGAATTGAATAAATTGAAAGATGGAAGTTTCTTTGAAACAATTATTTTCTACCACCCAACACTGGCGTTTCTTTTTTCTCACTGTGATATGAGATAATTTAGACTTTAAGCCAAAGGTTTTCAAACATTTTTGTGTATCCTGGACCTCAGTGTGAAGCCTTTGGACCCCTTCTCATAATAATGTTTTTAAATTCAGAAAATTAAAACTCAGAATTACCATAGTATTACAATTATTGGAAACTGATTACATTGAACTATATTTATTAAAATCTTAACAATAATCAAATTAAATGATCCGATGTGATGAAGACCCTGCTTTAAGGGACATCCAGGTGTAGTAAATGAGATACTAGAGTTGGAGGCAGGGGACCCAATTTAGAAACCCAACTGGTACTGTTATCTTGTGACTTAGGGCAAGGCATTTAAATTTCCTGGCCCATTTCCTCATTTCTAAAATGTGGGCAGAGTTCTATATAATCTACAAATCTCTAACTTTTATTTTCAAATAAAGAAAAGTCACTCTTTAGGAAAAGGTAAAGGAAAAAGAGAAAGGAAAGTCGTCATAGGGTGGTAGGTGGGATAGTAGATGGAGTCCTTGACCTACTATCAGGAAGACGAGAGTTCAAATCTGACTTCAGAAACTTTTTAGTATTGTGATCCTCCACAATTTATGTGACTATTCTCTAACTCAGTTTCCTCATCTGTAAAACGGTGCTGATAATAGCATCTACCTCTCAGGGTTCTTTGGAGGATAAAAGGAGATAATAGTCATAAAGAGCTTTACAAGCCATAAAGTACTAGCTATAATTATTTTTACTCAATAGCCGTTTCCCAGTTTCTGATACAATCTTAAGACCTACCATTCATTTGCAATGGAGGATCTCATACTAAGATGGAATTTGCTTCTCATAACATTTTCTTTCCTCAAAATATTACTAAAAAATATGAAAAATGATATGTGATTTTTAGTTCACTTGAATCCTATTTTCCTGAATATGATCTGGTAAAGTTACCAAACTTTAATAAGTTTAAGGATTCACTGAAATAGCTTTACCTTGAGAACATTTCTCTTATGCTAATATATCTGATTTTAACTCTCTCTGGGAGATACACATGTGTTTGTGTTTTGCCAACATATTTTCTACTAAATGTTATCAGAAGGCATTTTTCTGTGCCTCAAATTGAAGAATTACTGCCTTTACAGACTTTCTAGTCTCAATAAATGTTCCACTATAAGTCCTGAGTGTTTGAAAATAAAATGTTTCAATTTTACTGATTTGCTTTAGGTAGGCTGAAAACAGCACTTGTAAGTGTTTTGTAAGAAGCTTTGGCTGGTGTCTTTAGCATTTAAAAACAGAGCCAATGAAACAAACAAATAAAAAACATAATGAGTATATGCTACTGGACAGTATATTCTCAGTCTATTTTTCAGGAAACTACAGAGAATTCTTCCCTATCCTTTGTGCTTCCCATCTCAGGTTACTGCCAGCAAGTTAAAAGACACAGACCAAATTTTGGTGGTGGTGGTGGTATGTGTGTGTGTGTGTGTGTGTGTGTACGATCAATAGAAATGGAGAACTTTGAAGAAAGGATTTGAGTAAGAAATATAAGTGAATTTGTTTTGGATAAGTTGAGTAACAAGTACCCAGAGATCATTCAGGTGGAGATATGTAACAGACAGTTGAATGTATTCAAACATTAACTCTAAATATATCTTTGGGAATAATTACTTTGAAAAAAAGTATAATAGTCCTATATATCAAAGGCATTTTTTTTCTTTCCCAAGGACAATTAATTGAAAGTAGATTTTTTCTTTAATTTCAATCTAACCAATTCGAAGAATTCAATTGTTCACACTGTCATAAATAGTAACTGTACTGGTGAAATCAGTATTACTTTCATAGTGTAAGCTGTCTCCATTCACACTTTCTAACATTTAGTTAAGGGCTAGTTAATTTCACTGGTAGTGACCTCCCTTCTCAGGAGGAAGGGGCTATGGAAATTGCAAAAAAAAAAATTAAAAAAAAAAAGATGCTAGCTCAGTTTAGCCCACACTGGAGTGATTCATCTATTTGTTGGAATAGCTAATGCCAAGGTCTTTGTCCTTCTTCCACAATATGACAGAGTGCACTCTTGCTAAGCATAGCTTTCAGCGGAAAAGAAGAAACCAAAATGCTAAGCCATGAATTTGAGATAATGGATAATGTATTTCACCGCTTAAGAGCCTCAATTTCATCGTCTTTGAAAAGGTGAAAAATATTTCTATCACAAAAGATTGTTGAAAGAAAAGTTCTTTGTAAACCTTACATGTAAAGCCATATTTAAGTGTATTATAGCTGGTATTCCTATCACATTTTAGGGTTTACAAACACTTTACAGACATGATCTCATTTTATTTTCATTTTATCTCTTATTCCTGGTGATGAGGTACTATTATTACTCTCCTTTTATAGATAGGGAAATAGGCATGGAAGCTAAGTTAATTTACTAGGGTCACATCTAATATTTGTCTGAAGCTAAATTTGGATTCAGATCTTTTTATCTCCAGGTCCAGTCCCTTATCCATTGCACTATTTAGCTGCGTTATGAATGCAGCACTACTGCTACATAATGTTTTTAGAGTAGGACTAGGGTCAGGAAAAATTGAGTTCTAATCCTATTCTTACATACATTACCTGTGTGACCCTGAGAATTTCCTTGAAAAGAGTGAGTTGTTCAAATGGTTGTCTGTGTCTGTGTCTTTCTCAGTCTCTCTTCTCTATCTGACTCTCCATATCTGTCTGTCTCTGTCTTTGTCTCTCAGTCAGAGAGAGAGAGAGGGAGAGAAAGAAATATCAACAATCAGAAATTTCAGATCTGGTGAAAAGGGAGAAATGATTTTTACTTGGATGATTCAAAGTTCATTGACCTTAACTGTGGACAGTTATAGACCTACAGAGGTTGAAAGTCTTTACAGGTCCCTTCCCACCCCTCTCCTGAGGAGGGGCAAGGTACTGGGAGGGCATCTGCAATGACTTTGATTCCCATCCTAACCACACTCCAGGATAGAGGCACTGGTAAATAAAAGAGGCTGCTGCAGGCCCTGTCACTTGCTGGTCATGGGAGCAGCTTTGTTGCAGGGACTCTGGCCAACAGTGTGCCTTATTTCCCTGCCTGTATTGTCTTCTATCTCCTGAGTTTTGAGTAGGACAGGGACCACACTGTTTTGTCACACTAAGTGGGAGAACTACAACCAGCTCAACCCTGGCACTTACCTGCATGCTATACTGTTCTGCCAATCTTTTTTTTTTCTTTTTGGAGGGGGGAAAGTAGGGCAATTTGGGTTAAATGACTTGCCCAAGGTCACATGGCTAGTTTTTGTGTTAAGTGTATGAAGCTGTATTTGAAGTCAGGTCCTCCTGACTCCAGGGCCAGGTCTCTATTCACTGAGCCACCTAGTCGTCCCTTGTGCTGCCAGTCTTTAAGCAAGAGACACATCAGCTGTCCCCTAAGAATGTAGCCAAACTGTACCATTTCCATATGGGCTCTGTGCAGCCAAATCACCAGTTGTGAAACTTGATGAAGAAACTCTGACCCACATCATCCAAGGGCAGTCTTATGAAAGCTGGCTTCTGGAAAATGGGAAACTGGGAAATTTTCAGGATGTCAATCCAAAATATGTGAGGAGAATCATCCATGCGGTTTTCTGTGACCCACAGCTATAGCACATGGAGCATCAGGAGCTGGAGGGGCTGGAGATGGAGCCATCACAAGCAGGATATTGACCTCCTTCTCTCTGTTGGCTTCTTTGACTCCAGGGACAGTCCACCACAATTAAATGCATGTGAATTTCCATGGAATCCTTCAAAAAAGAGCTTCAGTATTCATTCAGGTAGATTATATCCGCAGAGAATTCACACCCAGGAAGCAAGGGGGAGAAAAAGGAGTTCATTTTTGAGTACAAATTGATACTTTTAAATAGAAAGAGAATGGGAATTCCATACACAGATCATCCAGTTGCCAGATCAAAGTGTTCAAGTCAAAGGGAGCACATTGGAAACAGAAAACAGATCAAGAGAAAATGGAGTAGAGAAGCTCATAGGAGGAGAAGTACCAGTCATCTTATGAAACTCCAATCCTCCCAGAGTGTTCCCCATGGCCAGATATTCCTTACCAAGTAAACAATGTCCTATCACTGAGTTACAACAGTTCTCCAAACAAATCAAGCCTGGGAAATGACAATAGTTCTCCAACTGTTATGGGAATCTGAAGTTCTTCCCTGCCCTTAGGCCCTTTGCTTAAGTGGGTTATGTGGCTCTGAGAACCTTCCCCCAATTTGAAATTATACTCTGCCCCCAATAGGCTGGATGTGGTCATGTGGAGCCTGTGGCGGAAGGCTTGTTCTTCAGGAATGCCCCCACCTTGTTGCTTTATAATTGGGCAGTGGGTAAAGAGGGCTGTGACAGGAGAAGGCTATATAAACTGCTGGTGTGAGGTTTTGCTTTGGGGCTCACTTTGAGAAGACTTGTGTGATTTGGCCAGATGAGACTCTGGGAAGCCATTGAGCCCTCTGGCTTTGAAAAACCAGATGTTGGTGTTTCCCTCTCTGGTAACTGAATAGGTATGGATGTAATGGTCAGATAATTGGAAGCCTGTCTGATGATCTGTTTCTCTGTCTGCTTGTAACTTCTGCTTGTTAACTTGTATATGTATTCTGTTTGCATTCTCTGAAGTTCAGGGTGCTGGCTTTTTCTCCTGAACTAGGTAAATGATATATGTTTGATTGATTAAGGTAAGATTGTTAACCCTTTTTGAGTTGCTTTCCTTTAGAAAAGCAGATCTAAGAACCTGTGCTAGCAGCCATCCTGGGTATGTTGGGTGATTGCTGATATACCAACTCACCTAGTGGAGCCTCTGCCTATCAGCAGTGATCACCTTCTTCCTTCTGCTTCCATTCAAGATGCCCAGCAGTGGCTTTATCATAATAGTGACTTCTGTAAATTATTCTAAAGTTTCTCGGTGCTGACTTACTAAAAAATGTTCAAAAAAGATTATGTTAAAATCTATGCCCTGGGTGATAATATCCAGCTCTTCCATACCATCAAAGGCAGAACTGTAACACAAAGATGATCATCTATGTATGCCAGAAATTGGAGCAGAAGAGATCTCATCTTCAGCAGAAGAGAGCAGGTGGTAACAGCAATTCGTGTGTGTTCCATGATATCTCTTTGGAAGAACTGACTGCTTTGGAGCTAATTGTTAAGATTGCAAACTTCTATAGCATTTCCCCTCAGCATATTAAGAGAGTCTACAGCAGGTGCCAACAGAGATCCATGTAGTGATGAGCAATAATATGGTACAGAATTTCCAAGGTGAATCTTGTTTTGTAAGAAGCACATTAAAAGCTGAAAGCAATGACGGCTACCACATCATCTCGAAATTCAGATTCTAAATGTAAGGATCCTTAGTCACATTAGGCTCCAAGGCATACTTTTATTTACTCCTTCTTCCCTCAATATAGACATCAACCCAGTTGCAAAATATAGAGACTTGTTTGGGAAAAAAAGCAAAACTTCAAAGAGGACCACCACAACAAGAGAAAACAGCAATGATGATGATGACAAGTTGACAGTGACTTAAGAAAAGACACTGTCCAGAAAATGTGCTCCTATCCACTCCCTCACTTCTCTGTCCTTAAGCCTTCTTAAGCTCTCCAATTTTCTCATCCTTGTTCACTAGTCTTGTCATTTTAGAAAATAATTAAATAAATACAAACAAGTCTTTTTTTTTTTTTTCCTCTGTACTCTCTCCTGAGGAGGATCCTGGGTTTAAATTGTGTTCACCTTTGGATTCTTTGGCTTCCCTTTCTCTCAGTCCTCCTACATCAGTGCATTCTCATAGGCTAAGTAGATCTGTCTGTGGGTAGAATGACCAAATTGTTAGATACAGGTGACTTGCCCTGCAGAGTCCTTTTCAAGGATTCTGGAAATACTTTCCCCTTTCACTTTTTTTAGGGGAATGCCTCAAGCTTTCTTTCCCTCTGGGATTTCATGATGTAATTGATGTGGGTTCATTTTTGTTGCTGTCGTATTTCTATTTGCTGTCCCTCCCTCCTTTGCTATGCATGTTGGAAAATAATTTTGTGCATTTCTAAAGTATGGTGCAACGTGTCCCAGGGCATGCTTTGTTGCATCTTCATTACGATATTTGTGAATGCCCCACTTTGTGTATATTATCCACTATGTCCAAATGCTCCTTTTAAAAACTTCATGGGTACCAGGGGTAAGATTAGACCATTTTCTAAGGATCCCACAACTAAAGAAAGTTCATGTTGACTTTCACAAAGGATAATTGAAATAAGGCTCAAAGCACAGGCCTCAGCCTACCCTGTGGTTTGGTTTGCTTTTAATTGTGTCTTTTAAGTTTTTTTGAGACTGGTGATGGCTGGGAAAGGAAAAAGCCACTGACTTTCTAGTGAACCCTTAAATGGTTTTCATAGTTGTGGCATCTGATTTCTTGGGTTTTCATATGAAATTTAACTGGTAATTAACCTTTGTGAATATTATTGACTTCACTAGGTTTCATAAGATATAGATATAGATAAAGATATAGATATAGATGTATTTTTTTTTCTGCATGCTACCTGTCATAGTTCAGGCTCACCTCATTTGTAGGGGAAAGTTTAAAACAATCTTGATTGAAGGCATGGAAGGAACTCAATAAAATTTTAAGGTCCCTTCTAATCCTTAGAACATCGGTGAAGTATGCTTGGGGCCAAAGTTCACCTCATGAAAATTCTAGCTCTTAGATCTTTATTGGTTGGCAATTTGAATTTGAGTTTGGCAGTGTTAATTTATTAATGACGCCTAGGACCCAGTGAATCAGATTATCTTGAGGTCTTAAACTATCTCAAGTTGTAAAGAGAATAAGTACCCTTGGGATGTTACCTATGAAATCACAGTATATGCTGTGTTGGTGATCTAAAAAAAGTCCTTTTACAACTTAATGGATCATCTCTGAGATTTTCTTTAAGGAAAGAAAATCATTTTCTTGAGTGATGGAACTGCTGAATGTTCAGTTTGACTGATTCCCACATGGTACACAAGGAAATCATCATTGCATTCCTTCTTGATGTCTTACCAAGTACATAGGAACTGCCAGAATTTTGAACTTAGCAGAAAGACTTTGAGAATTCAGGTCATTTCCCCATTATGATAAGACTTTAGGATAGGAGTTGAGGAAAAGAATTTTTTCTTCCATAAATTAATTCAATTAATAGCATAATTTTAAAAATCACAGTGGAAAAATCCAGTACCTAAATCCCAATCATACATCTTATAAACCATGGCAGCATTTTCTAAGCCATCTCCTACTCAACCTAAACAATGAACAAAGTACCCTGAGATAATATTTCTGCACTTCTTACAAAGGAAAAAATCAATATCTAACAAATACACACACACACACACACACACACACACACGATTAATAAATGATGCTGAACAGCCTCACATTTACCCTGTCAAGCAATAAGCCAGAATTCTAATTTATATCATTATTACTCTCTATCCAAGCAGTTCAATACTGAGTAACCCCAGGGAGAAAGACACCGATTCAAACATATTCTCATTCTCTTCCCATTTTTGTCTGGACCCTGTCTCATTTATCTGAAGCTACTGTTATTACTTATGTATCCTTCCAAGTCATACATTTTTCTGTCCTGCCTCATTTCAAAGGTCAGAGTCTTACATGATTTTATACCAAACTCCACCCCCAATTTGATCCTTTTAAATAAGACAATCCCCCTAAACAAGTTAACCCCAAATACTCTGGTCTGCCTACATGCTCAAACATGAAACTCTCTCTCTTAAACCCACAGTTGGAGGTCATCAAATCTTAATATATTCATTACACTAGAATAAATGCCTTTAAAAAACACAAGCAAAATTCACCTTAATGTGGAATTGATCACTTATATGCCTAAAGGAGGCAAATAGTCTAGAAAAATAGAACTAATAAATTCTACACTATGTCCCGACTAATCTCATGCCTACAGGCAAAGTTTTCCAGAGTTGGTAACTCAAACCTTAAATATTATTAGGAATATGTGCTTCCTTCCCTGAGAACACTGAATTCAACATTCTACATTTTAAATTTCTCTCTCTGTTGAAATTAAATGAGCCTGCATCATTATTTTTACTCTTAGATTCCAAATGATTGTCATGTTTTAATCTTTTATTTAATGGGGCAAAAGTTCCTCTGAAACACTAGTCATGCTTTCCTTTTTTTTAATGTCTAAGTTTATGATAGGGAAATTAATTTTGATTTCATCAGCTTACAGTAGTCCCAATGAGAGAATTCCATTCACTAATGTACTTCTAAATACATATATGACTGAAGAATAAGTCTTGTAGCTCATATGGGTTATATCTTTCTCATAGTTCCATAGCTACTGAGTATCATAGGTAGGTTTGAACTCAGGTCATCAAACATTTCAACTACAGGGCAGTTTTACAGAGAGCTAATCAAACTTCTTATGCTGTTCAGCTAAATAGATGGAATTGAATAGGACTAATTCCATAGTCCTGCACTTGGGTTCAAAATGTAATTTGTACAGAAAAGGATGATGAATGTATGAATAGAATGCAGCTGATATAACAGAGACATAGAGCTATTAGTTGTCTATGATGTCAATCTAATAAAACAATGTAATAAAGGGTGCTAGAAAAAATAATGATAATGTGACAATGGGTTGAGGGACCAATATGATATGAATGAACTTACAAAAGAATTTTCAAGTTAGCAACTTTTTTTCATGCATCATCTTATTATAGTCTCACAACAACCATGATGATGATGATAATGCTGATTCTCTAGTATTTTAAAATTTGTAAAGTGCTTTATAAATATCTCATTCTGTCCTTACAACCACCCTAGGAGGCAGTTGCTATTCTTACCCTACTTGCATGTGAAGAAACTAAAAAAAACAGAGGCTAAATGACTTGCCCAGGGTCACATAGCTAATAAGTGTCTCAGGTTAGATTTGAATTCAGATCTCCCTGACTCCAAGTATAGAAGTCTACCATCATGTCTTCTAACTGCATGAATTACAAGGATTATAGGGATTATGACCACTACACTTTATATATGAGGAAATTAAAGATCAGAGAGGTAAAGTGATTCATCCTGAATCATTTAGTTTCTTGATGTCTGAAATGGGATTTAAAACGAGGTCACTCTGTTTTATGGCTCAACACTTTCCACTGTACCAGACTGACTTTGTGACTGTATAGTTAAAGAAGGAAATCTTTCAAAGTCTTTCAGAGATCTAGGATTTCCAGGTATTGGGAAGTTTTTATTTTTCTTTTACAAGAATATTTCTGCATAAGTGTGTGTGTGTGTGTGTGTGTGTGTGTGTGTACACAGAACTCAAAGGTGGAGAAGGGTCTCAATTCTAGGACATACAAGGTCTCAAAGACCTATTTTCTCTGCCATTTGATACAAAGATAGAGTTCTTCTGACATCAGAGAGCAGATAAGAAAATTATCAATCCTTACCCTATTATAGTTCTACCAATCAAATATTAATTTATCTTCAACAAGTTTATTTTTAAAAAATCAAAGATTATTGGTAATGGGAAATGTGTGGAAGGATTAGAAAAGAATAAATTTCCTGATATTCTAAGGTCAAGGAATAGTTTTTGGCAGACTAGAGGACCCCTGTGTGCAGAGGTCACTTGATGTTCCTGTTAGTATTTTTTTTTTAATGAGGACTGTATACACTTCCTGTAGGGGAAAAGAGAGACATTTTCCTGAAAGTATAAATGGAATTGTTTAAGCAACATATGGCTGAATTTGGAGCCTTTGAAATATTGGTCAGTGAACTTGACATCCAGGGTACATTACTGAAGAGACTGTTTGTGAACATTTAACAACATAAGCAGTAAACAACAACAAAAAAGGTTAGAAGGGCTTCATTAAGAGCAGATCTTGTCAATGTCATCTCATTTTCATTTGTGACAGAACAGTAGAGGGGTCACTCAGAGAAATGACACAGTTACCACTTATCTAAATTTTTTTCCTGGACAGATTCCCATATGCTTCTTGAAGATAAGACTCAGATGTGTTGGTGGGACAACGAATGGTACTGTGAATTCAAAAAGTAAACTCTGATTTGTATACCTATGGATTGGCAGGTGCTACCATGGACAGAGCACTAGATATATAGACAGAGAACCAGGGCTTGAATTCTGTACCTGTCACTTTCTGTCTTGGACAAGTCATTAATCTTCTTTCTACCAAGTTGTCTCATCTGCAAAATGAAAGGGTAATAATAGATGACCTCTAAGATCCCCTCAACTCCAAATCAATGAGCCATTGGTCTTGTGAAGCATTGTGCAACTTAGTTCATGAGGAAGATTATGATAGCTGACATTAACAGTCACATATTTTTCATGGTAATTAAAGAATATTTGCTTAACAAGGAAGACCTGCATAAAAATAGATGGTTTCAAGGACCTAATTTAAAAATCAGTTACTTTTGATGCCACATCAATTAGGAAATAGAGAATTAGAGTTTATTTTTATCTAAGTTATGAATGTGGTCATACACAGTAATTCAATTATATGCCAAAAAAAGTTATTCTGGCATGGAAATAATCATGGGTTTTGTTTGTTTAGTTAGGTAGACTAAAGTATTTTCTCATGTATTGAGTATGATCAGAAGAGAATGTGACAGTGTGACTGGAGAACCCTAAAACTGGCCATGGATTAGTTTAAAAGAAGGTATTTCTAGTATTTGGGAAATTTCTTAATTTTTATTTTATCTGTCCCAGAAAATCAAATTTATCCAAACTCAGTTCATTTATCTTTACATTATTAAAACAAAAATATTCCCCTTTCATTAAAAAAAGTATGTTAGGACGTTAAAACAAGAAATTCTATGTAGACTCTCTGTACAGTGGCTCAAGTGATAACTACTTGGCTTAATAAAGTTATATTCATCCTATTCTCTTTCCTTTCCTTTTTTTAATAAGCATATTTGACTTCCCAACATATATTTCAAGGATGAATTGAAAATGCCCAGTCAAATAATCTCCCATATTATCAACCACCTGGATATATAAGTGACATTGTCATTCTCACTGTATTGTGCATCCTGTCCTATACATAGCTTACACACTGCAAACTGATGAAATAGACCAATTTCAGTATCAGTTTCTCTCAGGGTCCTTTGATTCAACTGCATGCCTTACAAGCCTCAGAATTCATTACAGAGTCTGTTTAGACTTAACCAGTATTGAACTGCTCATATCATCCAGCTGAGTGTAATCTTTTTAAAGTTAAATAATTTTGTTTTCTCATATCAAGAAATTTTATTGCTATCTATCATGAATCAATATGACATGATAAACAGGGAACTGCCCTTGGAGTTAGAAAGACCTGGGTTCAAATTCTGCTCCTGACTTATACAATATCAGCTGTTTGAACCTAAGCAAGTCAGTTGTAGATGGGCAATTACAAGGTACAGTGGTTATAGCAATAGACTTGGAGCCAGGAGCACTTAAGTTCAAATCTAGCCTCAGATACTTACTAGTTATGTGACCCTAGGCAAGTCACTTAGCTTCTATTGTGAAATTCTTCATCTGTAAGATGGGGGCACACTGGAGAAGAAAATGGCAAACAACTCTAGTATATTTCACAAGAAAATCCTGTGGGATTTTGTCTATTGGGTCACATGGAGCAGACATGACTGAACAACAATTGTTGAGGGCTGCTAGAAAAACAGTAGATAGAGACCTGGTCCTGAAGTTAGAAAGATCAGAGTTCAAATCTGACCTCAGATACTTGCTTGCTTTGTGACCCTGGGCAATTCACTTCACCTCCACTGGCATAGAACTGGAGAAAGAATATCACAAACCACTCCTCCAGCAAAATTTTCCAAGAAAGCCCCATGGAAAGTTAGGTTCACAGGGTCACAATGATTTAGATATGACTGAACAGTAACAATAAAGATTGAAAGTACAATAATTATATGTTCAGTATGAGTCAGCATATTGATTAAAAAAATTAATTTTCATGACAAATAGATATATTCCAATAATGACTACTTTTGAAACACTGTTTATATTCTGATAATATTAATGTGACATTCAAATGAAAATAATCCTGATAATTTGTTTTTTGTTCATTAATAAGGAGAAAATGAACTATACAGGGAGGTCAATTAAATCAGTATTTATTAAGCACTTACTGGGGGAGGTCAGACATTGTGCTAAGTGCTGAGAAAACAAGTACAAAAAGAATGTTCTTTCCAGCCCTCTAGGAGCTTATATTCTAGTGAGGGAAGACAATGCTTAATAATAATAACAATAATAATAATAACAAATAAACAAAATGGGACACGGGGAAGACATACAATTACTGACCCCCAAGGGTATGGGAGAGAAAGTCCAGAGATTGTAGTATGACCTGGAGAGGAATGATTTTATGAGTGTACTGGGAATTTAAATTGGAGGTTCTTATAGGAATTAACCAATTCTAAGGAGAGGTGTCATGTGTAGAAGGTACTTCCAATAATATGACATAGTCCAAAAGTGGGATGAACTTCCAGGATTAAAATGTCTCCTTGAATTAATAGAGAAAATCTTGTGGAGAGTCAGCAGAGCATCCTGGAAAGGAAATAATTGTAGATTTGGAATTTGAATACTTCAACTACTTTTGAGATTCTCAGATACCTATGTGACCTTGGGAAAGTGATTTAGCCTCTCTGCACCTTGATTTCCTATTCTTTAAAATAAGATAAGTAGGCTAGATGAGATCTACAGCCTATTCTAAGACTAACTAAATCTATAAATCATTAAAAAAATACTAGATTCCTTTTATTTTTTTTAATTACATCTTATCTATTAATATTCCTAAGAAGCAAATACATTGAACAGTGTTTGGGGTAGGGCAAGCAGGATGGTAAAAAGTCTTGAGGCTCTGACATAGGAAGGTTGAAGGAGCCAGTGATATTTATTCTAGAAAAGACAATAAACAAGACTGATCTGAAAGTGGTCAAGTATTAGAGCAGGAAGGATTGGAGTCATTCTGTTTGGCCTCAGAGGCTTGAAGTAGGAGCAATTAGTAGCAATGTTACAAAAAGAAAGATTTAGGCTTCAGGGCAGGGGAAGAAAATACAACAAAACACACTTCCTACGAGTTAGAGTCCCTGTGCATTTGTCTTAAATAAATGATGAAATCTGTAAGATTCTTCAAACTTTTTCAGAACTTGCTACTTGTGAGCTATTCTACATGAGATAGAGTGATTCCTAGCAGCAAGGATCATTTTACCAGTTTAATTAGGTCTTGTATGTCAGTGTAATACCACTCTATTTCTGTCTTTTACTCTGACATGCCCTTCAGAAATACCTTTGAGTTAATGTGCTCATTAGTTTTTTTTTAAAGTTCCAAAATGTTTAATTTTCTTTGAAGTTTAAGAGTGTTTAAAAATAATTTAGTGATTATATCAATCAATAGTAGCCTCTGACAAATCAAGGGACAAGAGAGAAAGAGACATCCTACAAATTTATGAAAAATTTGTGGAAAATTCCTTTTCAAATAACCAATATACCTACAGATAATCAAAGGGATCAAAAATTATGAAAAATGGCATCATGACATGTAACATTTAATTTTTAGAGGGGGTGCTTCTGATGTGTTAATGTCTATTTCAATATTGAACTGTCATCAGGGGAAAAGGATACTTAGGAAGTTGTATCCAATAGTCACTTTCCTTAGATCAGAAAGGAGTCAAGAGAATATGATCCTTTAACTGTTGTAAGTTAATTAAATAGCTGTTTCTTATTATTTTTGTATCTAAATATATATATATGTATATATATATATATACATATATATATATTTAATTTCAGGCTTAAATGCTAAAACTTAAATATATAACAAGAATAAGAGAAACATATTATAAACTTAAATATTGAAATTTCCATACAAAATAAGGGGGAAAAAAGCATGTTGTGCCCAGAACATGAGAAGATCCAAAATATATTCCAATAAATTTCCATTTCAAGAATGCCTATATAATAAACACTATACATTGTTTTGAGAGCTGCCCATCTTTGCTTCCTTTTAAGTTTTTTTTTGTTCTCTGCTGTGCACTTTTTACTTGGTACTCCCCCCCTTCCTCCCTCTTACCACCAGAAAGTTACAATTAAGCATAGATCTATTTAGATATAGATACAGACACACACACACACACATACACACATATATACATATATTTTCCCTAACAAATTCTACTTCTGATCTCTGTTTTTTATGTTTGTGCATATCTCTTAGCCCATTAAGGGAAACTTGCTTAGGGGAGGTTTGCTTGTAGGAAGGCTTTCCCACCTTTTGCTAAGTCTAGTTTGGCACTGAGTCACAAGGGTTGTGACGCTTTCTGGCTCTGAGAAGGACTTTGTGATTTCCTGGTTGAGATTCTGAGTGGCTATATGTTAGGAGCTCCCTGACTGCTCAGATATAAAGGCTCCCTAGACCCAGTTATATATGTAAAGCGTAGGGCAATATTTCTTTGATTCAGACATTCAGAGCCATGTCTGTTGGTCTTTATTTCTCTGCTTGTATTTTCTCTGAAGTTCAGGGAGATGACTTTTCCCCTGAGCCAGTGAATGTAATTTAAAAAAAGATTGTTGACCCCATAAACAATGATCTTTCCTAGAAAAGCAGATCTAAGAACCTGTGCTAGCAGCCTTCTTAGGTATGCCAGTGTGGTTGCTGCTACAAGGGGATGGGGCCTCTGGTCTCAGATCCTCCTTCAGTTCTGCCCTCTGGACCAGAATGAAAACCAGAACCTCCAGCCTCCAGGAAACGTCCCAGCCAGTGTCATCCTTGCATCACTGATTCTGCATTTCCTAGGCATGTACTAGTTCCTTCTTCCTTCCAGCCATATCTCCACAGCACAGGAGGGTATGGCATTCCTTGGCAGCAGAAGTTCCCTTGATCTTCCTTGGCTCAGACACCCAGTTACCCTCACTGTCTCAGGGGTAAAAGTTCCTGTGACTGGGGCCAAGGTAGCCTCCCAACCCAACTAACACCAAGATTTGCCACTTGTTGTTTAAGCAGATCTAGACTGGAGGTGTATACTCTTCACAGGGACCAAACCTCATTCTGCCATTTTTCTTCAGATCTTTTCTGATTGTCTGAGAAGGACCTCTGTTTGTTCCTACTCTTATTTATCTCTACTCCTCTATGTTTGCCCTGAGACATTTATTTTATTTCTTCTTGAGAGCTTGGAATATTCTGACCTACTCCACAATATTCCCAGAATCCTCTTCTGTATCTTTTAATTATTGAAGAATGAGATAATATTATAATTTCAATTTCCCCCAAACAGATCACATCTGGACAACTATGCTCATTTCTTGTCTCTATAGTTCAGGAAAGACATTGATAACCCAAAGTTTCCAAAGGAGAGTAGGTAAGATGGTATAGAGCTTTGAATTCATACCACTTGAGGATTAGTAGGAACAAAAATAAACTATGGAAATATACTTCGAAAAGAGAATACAGTAACGACATCATAAATTTCTTGAATTATCTCAAGGACTTTCATGTGTGGGAGAGATTAGATTTGAATATCTCTCTCTCTCTCTCTCTATGTGTGTATTGTATATGTATATATGAATATACATGTATATATATGTATACATACATATATGCATACATATATACACACATATCTATATCTATCTGATATATTTGCCTCAGAGGCAGAACTAGGAACAATGGGAGTTACAGATAGGCAAAGTTAGATTTTATATAAAAACCAAAAAACAAAGAAATACAATAAAATACAAAAAAAGAAATATATTAACTAATTTAAAAATAGCATAGCTATATTGTGGAATTGGACTTCCTTGGGAAGTAGTAAGTACTTAATATGCTTCATTAGAAAAAATAGATAACCACTTGCCAAATGAGGTGGGTCATTTTTTCAGGTATACATTGGACTCTTATCTGAGATCTCCCACTCTGGAGTTTACCTGGTGATACCAAGGCTGGGGACCTAATCCACTTAGCTGTTGAACCCTGTCCTGGGTCTTGACAGCTCCTAATGGTACTTGAAAGAGAGCAAACTCACCTTACCCATTATATTGAGAATGTACCAGGTGGCCATTCTTTATTATATCCCCAAATCCTGGACAGGTTCCCACTTCCCCTAAATTCTTAAACTCTACCCACCCACCCCCCTTGAATCTAGAAAGAGTTATCAAATCAATATTAACCTTTTCTCCTTCTAAAGTGGTATGACACTCAATGGTGTCATCATCTGTGACAAGGTAAATGGCTGTACCATTTTCTTATTTATGTGTTTCCCCCCCCCCCCAGATTACAGTGTAACCTCCACGAAGGTAGAGACTATCTCACTTTGCTATTTGTATCCTCAGAACCTAGCACAGTCCTTGGCACAAAGTAGTCTCATAATAAATGTTTTTCTCATCTGGCTATAAACCCAATTCTCTTCCCACTGTACTAGGCTATAGTGAACTTCCAAATACTATTACCCTTTACATTTTTAAAATTAAATTTATTTGTTTACTTTTAGTTTACAATATTCAGTTCCACAATTCCTTGAGTTCCAAATTTTCTCCTCCTCTATCTCCTCCTCATTCTCCCTCCATTCCCATGGTGGCATGCAATCAGATATAGGTTCTACAAATACCTTCACATTAAACATTGGTCAAGTTGTAGAGAAGAATTAAAACCAGTGGAGTGAACAATGAGAAAGAAGGAATAAAACAACAAAACACAAAAGAGGGAAAGCAAATTTGCCTTAATCTTCATTGAAACTCTAGCTCCTTCTCTGGAAGTGGATAGCCCTTTCCATCACGAGTCTTTTGGAGTTGTCTTCTAACCTTGTGCTGCTGCGTGGAGCCCAGTCTATCAAAGTTGGTTATCACAAATATGTTGTAATGGTAATGGAATTTGGAGATCCCCCTGTGTTGGCTTGGTTTATGGGTTGAGTGTTAAAGCCCAGAGCTTGTGAATCCCACTTGTGGGATGTGCTTGTTGAAGTGAAGAGAGAGGACTGAACTGGGAGGAGCCATGAATTGGGAAAGAGGCCCAAGCCAAGAGAAGGCCAGAAGGACTTTTGGGAGAGCAGTATCCAGTATCATGGATACTCAGCCTGAGTTGCTGAGAGAAAGACTCCTGAGGGTTTTTGTATCTTCAGGGCTTAGCACAATGCTTGACACATAGTAGAGGTATAATATATATATTGACTTGACATGAACATAGTATGGATTTCAAAGGACTATGCTGACTTTCCACTAGTTATTTTTCATTCTTGCTATCCTTTCTGTTCAGTTAAAGGGTTTCTCAGTGTTTTGTGTGTGTGTGTGTGTGTGTGTGTGTGTGTGTGTGTGTGTGTAGAAATAATGGCAAATTGGAAAGCACAGATAGACTCCATCAGAAATTCCAGAGATGAAAATTCCATTTTTCTTAAGTTCAAATACTATGTCACCAATGTCTAAATGAAAAGCAATATAAAAGACTGATGCCATCAGTCCCATTTGCTTTGTTCTTTTCTCTTTGGCTTTGGTCATAGAGATTTCACCATGATAAGTAAAAATTAGCAATCTAAAATGAAGGCATTGGGTAAGATGGCCTCTGGAGTACCTGGCGATCTGAGGATCTGTGATGTTATCATCCTGTGAATTCCATAAAGATGGACATGGAATATGATGAGATGTGTTAAACTTTGCTAAAAAAAAAAAAGTATCTAGTTGAGTTGAACTCAACCAATATGTGCCACTAAGCAGGAAGTCCAGAGAGGATAACTACAACCAAAGTAGGGAAAAGACATGTACTTACATTCCCACCTTTTTTCTTTCCTAAAAGGGTAGAGAGGAGAATAATAATAATATAGAATAATAAAAAGAAGGAGGAGCATAGTTAGCATTTGCATAGTGCTTAAAGGTTCCCAAATCACTTATTATCTCCTTTGATCCTCACAACACCCCTTGAGGTAAGGACTGTTATCATCCTTGTATCCCATATGAAGATACCAAGGAAGATAGAGGTTAAGTGTCTTGCCTAGCTCCCACCTCTAATAATGACTTCAGGTGAAATTTAAACTCAAGACTTCCTCCTTCCAAGTCTAGCTCTGTCTCCTGTGCCATGCCACCTATCTGCCGACATCATGGCCACCCTGAGGACCAAGTAAGGAGTAAAAGGAAGACCACTCTTCTACTTGAAATAAACTTTGTAATGAGAAGGTGGATTATAGTGAAGATTTTCTCTTTTTTGCCCTGAATGGGATGGTGGATAGAGTTGGCCTTGGTATCCACAAGGAGTGAATTTGAGTCCTACCTCAGACATATGCTGACCATGGGATTCTGGGCAAGTCACTTAACTTTCTGTGTTCTAGGCAATTGAGACTTATATGTTTTAAAGGTTGTGCTGAACCACATTGGCAGTTATTTCCCTATCCCAGAGTTCCTTCTAACAATGAAATTACAAGTCCTGTCTCTGTCCTTTTTCATCCTAGATGTCCAAAAATTGTTGGGAAAATAAGTTATGATTATTGTAGTCAGTTCTCCATGACCAAAGCTAACTCAACAAAGTGTAACAGTCCATTACCTTCCATTCTGAAAATATGATCTAGAAGTTAATTCTAATTGTGGATAATATATCCTCCTCATGCCTGATTTGACATTTAGCTAGATTCTCAAGTTTTCTAAGTTGCAACACTGACTATGATCTCTGAACTGCAAAGAGAATATGTAAAATATATAAAGGAAGTGGGATATGTAACAAAAGATTAATTCACATGAATGGCAGTGGCCTTTAAGAAGAGTGTCAGCAAGTCCAAAGAACTAAATCCTTGAATGAGCTGAATCTTCATGAGAAGTGCCAGTGGCACCACAGAGTCATTTGTAATAGTTCATGGGAGACTGAAAGTAAAGGAAGGATAATCCCATTACATGCGAAAGATGCTAGAACATTAAACAATGAAAGAAAATAGACATCAGTTCTTATTTTGAAGCTTCTTATTCAAATTGATAGTCACCTAAAAGTTAACTGCTTAGTTTTATTTGGTTCCATTTAAATTATGGATTTATTACACAGGGATGTGTTTTGTGATCCATTAGAGAAATTTTAAAAAGGAGTCATGGTCAATAGGAACCAACATAGATCGCAAATATTAAGTCATGACAAAATAATTCCAGGTGCATTTTGATTAAATGTTTTATGGATATATTATTTTAACTCAAGATTCAATTTCTAGTGGCACCTCCTGCACCAAGGAATATCCTTTAAAACTCATATCCTCTTTTTATTAGACAGTCATTTACCATTTAATTAGGTACCTACCATGTGCGATGCACTGTGTTAAGCACAACAGAGAAAAGCAACTGCAGGAAAGACAAACGTCCATCTCAACTTTAAAGCTGTTGGAATCTCTTTGAATCTATATTATGTTTCCCAACACTTCAGTTTACCCTTGAAGCATATTGTCATATGCCAAATTGAAAAGCATGCCTTCTGTGTCTTTATACAAGATAAAAATATAGACTACAGTAGAGTCAAAGGCATAGCACATCACAGTCCTCCTAATGACCTCTCTCCTCGTTGACACATCCTTAGTTTTTTATTCTCTTCGTATATTGTACTTTAATCAGCCATAAATCTCTCCAAAGGTATTCAGAGACATTTTGGATTCCTTTCCCTTGTCTAATATGTTTCTCTAAAGAAATTTAAGATCTATTAGGAGAAACAACATGTAAACAACTATGAGCAAAAAGTACATAGACAGGATGAATTGGCAATAATCAACAGAGGGAAGGCATTAGTATTAAGGGAGACTGGGCAAAGTAGAAGGTAGGATTTATTTAGCCAGAAAATGGAAATGCGGGAGAACATTCTGGTAGGCTTTACAAATTCCTAAATATTGGAGGCATTAGAGTTAGGGACTACCCTTATGTTTTCACTTGAATAGAAATTGCTTGATGAGAAAATTTTACCTATCGATGTCAGTCAACATCTCTGCAAATCTAAGTCTTACTTACCCAGAGCAGTGAGACATTAGGTGGCTTACAAAGAATCAAAGGCTGGAATTGAACTCAGGTCATTGAGCATGGCTTTCAGCATGATTTTGTCTCTGCTACAACACATAGACACTCTGGGAAAGTAATAGAGACATAAGAGATCATCATTTCAGCAATTCATTTAACAGAATTTATCATGGTATTGTTATAAACGAGACAGAGGAATGCAAAATGGCTATGAATGCCTTCCAAGAGCTGACTGAAGAACAATATCCAGAGACAGGCAAAAAATAAGGATCAGTGTCAACCAGGAGAGAGGTCATTAAGAGGATTGGGATGTGCTCTGTCTTCCACTCTATTGTACTCTACATTTTTATCTTGTATAAAGACACAGAAGGCATGCTTTTCAAATTTGCAGATGACAGTTTGCTTCAAGGGAAAGCTAAAGTGTTGGGAAATATAATATAGATTCAAAGATATTCCAATAGTCAAAATACAGGATGGAACTATAAACATAGATTTTAACAAGCATAAATAGAAAGTCAAGCATTTAAGTTAAAAAAAATAAATGAATATTATACAAATTAGAGTAAAAGACAAGTTTGTCTTTCTTGCAGTTGACATGAAAAAGGCTCCAATATTTTAGTTGATTGGAGTCTCAGCAGAAACAGCAATGGAAAGGTAACAGTTTAGTGATTCTGCAGTATCTCCTAGGAGAAAAGAATCCAGGTGAAGCAAAGGCAAGAGCCTTATTACACTTTGTAAGTCTGATCACACCTTAAGCAGGGTGCTTAGTGATGGGTGACCCATCTTGAAAGTGACATTGGAAAATAAAAAAAAAAAGATACAAAAAATGGAAATGTGAAATGAAACTTGTTCGTTATGTCATAAAAGGAATAAGAGAAGGAGCAAAGCTTATTTTACATAGAGAGAAAACATTTCAAGGATTTCAGGAAAACGCTTTTAAGTTCTGAGAAATACCTATTTTGAAAAGTGATTTTCCATATTCTCTGTAGCTCCATTGGGCAGCCAGTCATTCAAAATGTATTTATTAGTGGCTGGTTGTGTTTCAGTCATTTTGCCAAGCACTGGGATGTAGAGAAATGAGGATTCAAGTCCCTTATACAAGGAGTTCAATTTTAATGGGGAAGATAGCATGTATTTAAAAAGAAATCTCCAAGAGAGATACCAAGAAGATGGGAATTACTCTTAAAAGGAAAAGTACGGACAGTGGAGGATTCCTAAAGGGAAAACTAGGAAAGCCGTTCTGTAGGTACTAAGATTTGTGCTAAGCCTTGAAGGAAGCCAGTAGACAGAAAATAGGTGGGAGAACATTGTAGACTTGTCGAGAAGCCAATGAAAGGACACAGAGTAGGGAAATGGATTATGGTTGAGAGGAAAACCAAGAAGGCCAGTGTCTGAATGATAGTGAAGTAGTATCTGTGAAATACTTAACACAGTGCCTGACACATAGTAAACAGACTATATTTCTTATTCCTTTCACTTCCCTTTCATTATGTGGAGGAGAATAAAGTGTTAAAACAAAACATAAAACTAGAGAGCTAGGAAGGCATCAGGTTTTGAAGGGATTTAAATGCCAAACAGATGACTTTAAATTTGTTCCTGGAAATCATGGGAAGCCACTAGGATTCACTGAATAAGCAGGTGAGATGGTCAGACCTGAGCTTTGGGGAAATCACTTTGACAACTGATGTATCATAGGAGGGAGAGACTTGAGGCAAGGAGACCAGAGGATTATTGTAATATTCCAGGTGACAGATGATGAAGGTCTATACTGTAATAGCATCTATATGAGTGGAGAAAAGGTGGCATAAATGATGGAAGATGTGAGGATAGAAAGGACAGGACTTAATAGTAGATTAGATATGTGAAGTAAGAGAATGTAAAGAGGAAGATATGACTTTGAAGGGTATGGTGGTGGCCTCAGTAGTAATAGGAAAGTTGGAAAAATGGATGCTTTGGGGGAAAAGATAGGGAATACTGCTTGTAACAAGTTGAACTTGATATGCTTTTTGAACACCTAATATAAGATATTCATTTGATGATGGGTCCTAGAGATCAGGAGCTAGTACGTCTGCATATTTAGTTTTGAGAATCATTTATATAAAGATAATTGTTGAATCTATAAGGAGTTGATGGGATCACAAAATGATATGATATGGAAGGAAAGAAATGGAGAGAAAAGGAGGAAAACAAACAGGACAGATGCTTGTAGGACAGCCACAGTTAATTCACACGGCCTAAAGAAGATGCAAAAACAGATACAAAAAAGAAACAGACATACAGGTAGAAAAATAATCAAGAGAAAGCAATGCCACAAACATAGAGGGGTGAGAATATCCAGGAGAATAAATTTATCAACAGTTTTGAAGGTTGCAGAAAGGCCAAAGAGGTTGAGAACTGAGAAAAGGACATAGATTTGGCAGTTAACAAATCATTGGTAACTTTGGAGAGGAGAGTTTAATTTGAGTGATGAGATGTGATTCTATATAAGAGGAAACTAATAAGCCACTGGAAGGAGAGGAAGGAGAGTTCCCATGTATAGTGGGTTTTCTCAAAGAATTTAGCTGAGAAGGGGAAAAAAGATATAGGGTAATAGCTAGCTGGAATTGTGGGATTAAAAGGGTCTTTTAAAGTATGGGAAAGATATTGGTATATTTCTAGGTAGCAGGGAAGGAGAGAATGAGATAGAGTGATATTAAAGATTAAAGGGAGTCAGTGAAAAATGGTAACAGAAAAATCTGCAAAGAAACATGATAAGGGGTGGCTTTATCTTGGAAAGGAGATGGGCTACCTTTTTATAAGAGAGAATGATGAATGAGATAATATTTGGGAAAGATGTTTGAATGATGTGAGATGGCAAGGAGGCAAGGAAAAAAAGATATCTCTGGGTAAATTGCCACCAATTTTTGTTGAAATATGAGGGGAGGTCTAAGGATAGGTGGCTGGGCAATGGGGTACCAGAAGAGGCTTGAATATCTGTGAAAAAGTTTTTAATTGCCTTGGTAGTGAAAGGTATAGTCAAATTGATCTTGCCTTGCTATGATAAGTACCCAGTTGAGATCACATAAAATAAATTTCCAGTGAAACTGATCCATGTGGTGTCAGAATTTCCTCTAGTTCTGTTTAGCAACATGTTACTCAGAGAAAATGAAGTAGATGGAAGAAGTAATTCAATGTGATACTTTAGCAAGGCATGATACAGGACAAGACAAGGGGAAGAAGGACTTTTTTGTGTGTAGATGACAGTTCAGGGTAATTTTCTAAGGGAACTGGATAAAGAATGGGGACAGGTATAACCATTACAGAGTTGATAACCTGGAAAAAAATTGAGGGGAGTGGAGCCTGGAGTTACAAGGTAAGGATTAAGAACAGTTTTAGGGAACATAATGCATTAAGAAGGAGAAAACTGTAAAAGAATAGAATTATGAAGAGATTTTGGTGTCCATAAATGCAGAAGTGGAACACTGGATCATGGCAGATCAAAAATAGCTGAGTGGAGGAGGACTGATTTATGACAACTGAGTAGATGATGAAAATGGGATATGGAGGTGGTTGAGAGTACATCAATATGTATATCAAAGTCACTAGTATGAGATAAGATGTTGAGACAAGCCAAGACCAAGGGACAAAAGTTATAGAAAGACATTCACCTAGGTAAGTAAAAATTACAACTTTCTATTAATTACTGCTTTCAAAAAACCATATGAGCTGACTTCTGAAATGAGTTTCGTATTCCTCAAGCTTTTCAGCCAAAGAATGGCCTTTATGAGGTGGAAGGGTAGAATAAGTGACTTCTAAGTTTGCTTCCAACTCAAAGAGACTGAAAGTATAAGAATTTCACTGATCTCAGGAAATCTATTTCCCTTTCAATAGAACAATTAATTCTTGTCTTTAATTGTGTTTTAGATTTTTTTTGGCTTTTGCTCTTTAATAATGTTCTGCATTTCCTTTGATGTCTTATACAGTTTCCATTTCATAATTACAGTTTTTGATGGGACTTTAATCTGGGGGGAAAAGCCAAAAAACCCAACAGCAACAACAACAACATGAAGCCAGGCACTGGCACCTGCTTTTTTTCAATATTTTATTTGTTTAGAAAAACAAAAACCAAAAATTTGTTCTCATGTAGACAAACTGTCAGAAACTGTAAAAAAACAACATGGAGACTAGCAGTCACAAACACTGTGAGAGAATATGTAAGTGGTTTTTCATAATATGAGTAGTAAGTGTTTAAAATCAATTAATCCCCAATTCATGATTCAAATTTCTTGATTACCCAACTTATGCCAAAGAAGATCATAGCTCTAAAGTTGGAGGGAACATTAAGGGTCATCCAGTCTGTGCCCCTCATTTTCCATATAAGGAGACTGAGACAGAAACATTAATTCTTTTTCCTGATGTCAGTAAGCATCAAAGATGAAATCTGAACACAGTTTTCTGCCTTCATAGGCAACAAGCTTGCATCTACTATACTATGTCCCTGGATTCAGAACTGCGTGATTCTCCATAGGTCACATTGGGGTTTAAGGTTGATGAATTCCAAAATTCCAATGTGATTGCCTCAGCTTTCATTCATGGTGCTCAGGTATTACATATATTACTTAGCATACCACAAGATGAAGCGAATTCCAAACTATCTGATTCATACTATGGTCAAAGGAGGATGAGGAGAAGGAAGAAGAAGAGGAGGAGGAAAAGAGTTAATAAATGAGACAGATTTGGCATAAATTCAATGGAATCATACATTTGGGGTCAGAAAGACTTAAGTTTGAATGCCAATTTGGATACTTAAACATTGAGTGACCCGGTCAAGTCACACAGCATGTTTCCTCATATGTAGTGTGAGAATAAGATTAGTATCTATTTTCCAGTTGCTGTGAGGACCAAAAGAGAAAATTGATGAAAAGTGTTTTACAAGACGAAGTTTTGTAAAAATATTTGCTTTTATTATTAGGATAATTTTTGCTGGAAAGGCTAAGAATAGGTTGGAGATAATAGGCTAGTTAAGTACTGAGTTTGGGCTGATTTTCCCAGAATACACTGAGGTGAAAGGAAAGAACTAATG
>JAQQSV010000097.1:126122-252351 GCA_028646515.1 Pseudochirops corinnae
TTAAATATTTAATTCATATATAACATCTATCTTTTATTGATCTACTGTATAATATATAGTGGAGAGAGATATATATGTAGCATATAGAGTATATATATATATATATCCATGTGTGTATATGCATATGTGTGTATGTATGTATGTAGGGAGATATGTGTGTATCCCCAGAAATGCAGGCACACATTGGTTCAAATATTATCATTAGTTCTTTCCTTTCACCTCAGTGTATTCTGGGAAAATCAGCCCAAACTCAGTACTTAACTAGCCTATTATCTCCAACCTATTCTTAGCCTTTCCAGCAAAAATTATCCTAATAATAAAAGCAAATATTTTTACAAAACTTCGTCTTGTAAAACACTTTTCATCAATTTTCTCTTTTGGTCCTCACAGCAACTGGAAAATAGATACTAATCTTATTCTCACACTACATATGAGGAAACATGCTGTGTGACTTGACCGGGTCACTCAATGTTTAAGTATCCAAATTGGCATTCAAACTTAAGTCTTTCTGACCCCAAATGTATGATTCCATTGAATTTATGCCAAATCTGTCTCATTTATTAACTCTTTTCCTCCTCCTCTTCTTCTTCCTTCTCCTCATCCTCCTTTGACCATAGTATGAATCAGATAGTTTGGAATTCGCTTCATCTTGTGGTATGCTAAGTAATATATGTAATACCTGAGCACCATGAATGAAAGCTGAGGCAATCACATTGGAATTTTGGAATTCATCAACCTTAAACCCCAATGTGACCTATGGAGAATCACGCAGTTCTGAATCCAGGGACATAGTATAGTAGATGCAAGCTTGTTGCCTATGAAGGCAGAAAACTGTGTTCAGATTTCATCTTTGATGCTTACTGACATCAGGAAAAAGAATTAATGTTTCTGTCTCAGTCTCCTTATATGGAAAATGAGGGGCACAGACTGGATGACCCTTAATGTTCCCTCCAACTTTAGAGCTATGATCTTCTTTGGCATAAGTTGGGTAATCAAGAAATTTGAATCATGAATTGGGGATTAATTGATTTTAAACACTTACTACTCATATTATGAAAAACCACTTACATATTCTCTCACAGTGTTTGTGACTGCTAGTCTCCATGTTGTTTTTTTACAGTTTCTGACAGTTTGTCTACATGAGAACAAATTTTTGGTTTTTGTTTTTCTAAACAAATAAAATATTGAAAAAAAGCAGGTGCCAGTGCCTGGCTTCATGTTGTTGTTGTTGCTGTTGGGTTTTTTGGCTTTTCCCCCCAGATTAAAGTCCCATCAAAAACTGTAATTATGAAATGGAAACTGTATAAGACATCAAAGGAAATGCAGAACATTATTAAAGAGCAAAAGCCAAAAAAAATCTAAAACACAATTAAAGACAAGAATTAATTGTTCTATTGAAAGGGAAATAGATTTCCTGAGATCAGTGAAATTCTTATACTTTCAGTCTCTTTGAGTTGGAAGCAAACTTAGAAGTCACTTATTCTACCCTTCCACCTCATAAAGGCCATTCTTTGGCTGAAAAGCTTGAGGAATACGAAACTCATTTCAGAAGTCAGCTCATATGGTTTTTTGAAAGCAGTAATTAATAGAAAGTTGTAATTTTTACTTACCTAGGTGAATGTCTTTCTATAACTTTTGTCCCTTGGTCTTGGCTTGTCTCAACATCTTATCTCATACTAGTGACTTTGATATACATATTGATGTACTCTCAACCACCTCCATATCCCATTTTCATCATCTACTCAGTTGTCATAAATCAGTCCTCCTCCACTCAGCTATTTTTGATCTGCCATGATCCAGTGTTCCACTTCTGCATTTATGGACACCAAAATCTCTTCATAATTCTATTCTTTTACAGTTTTCTCCTTCTTAATGCATTATGTTCCCTAAAACTGTTCTTAATCCTTACCTTGTAACTCCAGGCTCCACTCCCCTCAATTTTTTTCCAGGTTATCAACTCTGTAATGGTTATACCTGTCCCCATTCTTTATCCAGTTCCCTTAGAAAATTACCCTGAACTGTCATCTACACACAAAAAAGTCCTTCTTCCCCTTGTCTTGTCCTGTATCATGCCTTGCTAAAGTATCACATTGAATTACTTCTTCCATCTACTTCATTTTCTCTGAGTAACATGTTGCTAAACAGAACTAGAGGAAATTCTGACACCACATGGATCAGTTTCACTGGAAATTTATTTTATGTGATCTCAACTGGGTACTTATCATAGCAAGGCAAGATCAATTTGACTATACCTTTCACTACCAAGGCAATTAAAAACTTTTTCACAGATATTCAAGCCTCTTCTGGTACCCCATTGCCCAGCCACCTATCCTTAGACCTCCCCTCATATTTCAACAAAAATTGGTGGCAATTTACCCAGAGATATCTTTTTTTCCTTGCCTCCTTGCCATCTCACATCATTCAAACATCTTTCCCAAATATTATCTCATTCATCATTCTCTCTTATAAAAAGGTAGCCCATCTCCTTTCCAAGATAAAGCCACCCCTTATCATGTTTCTTTGCAGATTTTTCTGTTACCATTTTTCACTGACTCCCTTTAATCTTTAATATCACTCTATCTCATTCTCTCCTTCCCTGCTACCTAGAAATATACCAATATCTTTCCCATACTTTAAAAGACCCTTTTAATCCCACAATTCCAGCTAGCTATTACCCTATATCTTTTTTCCCCTTCTCAGCTAAATTCTTTGAGAAAACCCACTATACATGGGAACTCTCCTTCCTCTCCTTCCAGTGGCTTATTAGTTTCCTCTTATATAGAATCACATCTCATCACTCAAATTAAACTCTCCTCTCCAAAGTTACCAATGATTTGTTAACTGCCAAATCTATGTCCTTTTCTCAGTTCTCAACCTCTTTGGCCTTTCTGCAACCTTCAAAACTGTTGATAAATTTATTCTCCTGGATATTCTCACCCCTCTATGTTTGTGGCATTGCTTTCTCTTGATTATTTTTCTACCTGTATGTCTGTTTCTTTTTTGTATCTGTTTTTGCATCTTCTTTAGGCCGTGTGAATTAACTGTGGCTGTCCTACAAGCATCTGTCCTGTTTGTTTTCCTCCTTTTCTCTCCATTTCTTTCCTTCCATATCATATCATTTTGTGATCCCATCAACTCCTTATAGATTCAACAATTATCTTTATATAAATGATTCTCAAAACTAAATATGCAGACGTACTAGCTCCTGATCTCTAGGACCCATCATCAAATGAATATCTTATATTAGGTGTTCAAAAAGCATATCAAGTTCAACTTGTTACAAGCAGTATTCCCTATCTTTTCCCCCAAAGCATCCATTTTTCCAACTTTCCTATTACTACTGAGGCCACCACCATACCCTTCAAAGTCATATCTTCCTCTTTACATTCTCTTACTTCACATATCTAATCTACTATTAAGTCCTGTCCTTTCTATCCTCACATCTTCCATCATTTATGCCACCTTTTCTCCACTCATATAGATGCTATTACAGTATAGACCTTCATCATCTGTCACCTGGAATATTACAATAATCCTCTGGTCTCCTTGCCTCAAGTCTCTCCCTCCTATGATACATCAGTTGTCAAAGTGATTTCCCCAAAGCTCAGGTCTGACCATCTCACCTGCTTATTCAGTGAATCCTAGTGGCTTCCCATGATTTCCAGGAACAAATTTAAAGTCATCTGTTTGGCATTTAAATCCCTTCAAAACCTGATGCCTTCCTAGCTCTCTAGTTTTATGTTTTGTTTTAACACTTTATTCTCCTCCACATAATGAAAGGGAAGTGAAAGGAATAAGAAATATAGTCTGTTTACTATGTGTCAGGCACTGTGTTAAGTATTTCACAGATACTACTTCACTATCATTCAGACACTGGCCTTCTTGGTTTTCCTCTCAACCATAATCCATTTCCCTACTCTGTGTCCTTTCATTGGCTTCTCGACAAGTCTACAATGTTCTCCCACCTATTTTCTGTCTACTGGCTTCCTTCAAGGCTTAGCACAAATCTTAGTACCTACAGAACGGCTTTCCTAGTTTTCCCTTTAGGAATCCTCCACTGTCCGTACTTTTCCTTTTAAGAGTAATTCCCATCTTCTTGGTATCTCTCTTGGAGATTTCTTTTTAAATACATGCTATCTTCCCCATTAAAATTGAACTCCTTGTATAAGGGACTTGAATCCTCATTTCTCTACATCCCAGTGCTTGGCAAAATGACTGAAACACAACCAGCCACTAATAAATACATTTTGAATGACTGGCTGCCCAATGGAGCTACAGAGAATATGGAAAATCACTTTTCAAAATAGGTATTTCTCAGAACTTAAAAGCGTTTTCCTGAAATCCTTGAAATGTTTTCTCTCTATGTAAAATAAGCTTTGCTCCTTCTCTTATTCCTTTTATGACATAACGAACAAGTTTCATTTCACATTTCCATTTTTTGTATCTTTTTTTTTTTATTTTCCAATGTCACTTTCAAGATGGGTCACCCATCACTAAGCACCCTGCTTAAGGTGTGATCAGACTTACAAAGTGTAATAAGGCTCTTGCCTTTGCTTCACCTGGATTCTTTTCTCCTAGGAGATACTGCAGAATCACTAAACTGTTACCTTTCCATTGCTGTTTCTGCTGAGACTCCAATCAACTAAAATATTGGAGCCTTTTTCATGTCAACTGCAAGAAAGACAAACTTGTCTTTTACTCTAATTTGTATAATATTCATTTATTTTTTTTAACTTAAATGCTTGACTTTCTATTTATGCTTGTTAAAATCTATGTTTATAGTTCCATCCTGTATTTTGACTATTGGAATATCTTTGAATCTATATTATATTTCCCAACACTTTAGCTTTCCCTTGAAGCAAACTGTCATCTGCAAATTTGAAAAGCATGCCTTCTGTGTCTTTATACAAGATAAAAATGTAGAGTACAATAGAGTGGAAGACAGAGCACATCCCAATCCTCTTAATGACCTCTCTCCTGGTTGACACTGATCCTTATTTTTTGCCTGTCTCTGGATATTGTTCTTCAGTCAGCTCTTGGAAGGCATTCATAGCCATTTTGCATTCCTCTGTCTCGTTTATAACAATACCATGATAAATTCTGTTAAATGAATTGCTGAAATGATGATCTCTTATGTCTCTATTACTTTCCCAGAGTGTCTATGTGTTGTAGCAGAGACAAAATCATGCTGAAAGCCATGCTCAATGACCTGAGTTCAATTCCAGCCTTTGATTCTTTGTAAGCCACCTAATGTCTCACTGCTCTGGGTAAGTAAGACTTAGATTTGCAGAGATGTTGACTGACATCGATAGGTAAAATTTTCTCATCAAGCAATTTCTATTCAAGTGAAAACATAAGGGTAGTCCCTAACTCTAATGCCTCCAATATTTAGGAATTTGTAAAGCCTACCAGAATGTTCTCCCGCATTTCCATTTTCTGGCTAAATAAATCCTACCTTCTACTTTGCCCAGTCTCCCTTAATACTAATGCCTTCCCTCTGTTGATTATTGCCAATTCATCCTGTCTATGTACTTTTTGCTCATAGTTGTTTACATGTTGTTTCTCCTAATAGATCTTAAATTTCTTTAGAGAAACATATTAGACAAGGGAAAGGAATCCAAAATGTCTCTGAATACCTTTGGAGAGATTTATGGCTGATTAAAGTACAATATACGAAGAGAATAAAAAACTAAGGATGTGTCAACGAGGAGAGAGGTCATTAGGAGGACTGTGATGTGCTATGCCTTTGACTCTACTGTAGTCTATATTTTTATCTTGTATAAAGACACAGAAGGCATGCTTTTCAATTTGGCATATGACAATATGCTTCAAGGGTAAACTGAAGTGTTGGGAAACATAATATAGATTCAAAGAGATTCCAACAGCTTTAAAGTTGAGATGGACGTTTGTCTTTCCTGCAGTTGCTTTTCTCTGTTGTGCTTAACACAGTGCATCGCACATGGTAGGTACCTAATTAAATGGTAAATGACTGTCTAATAAAAAGAGGATATGAGTTTTAAAGGATATTCCTTGGTGCAGGAGGTGCCACTAGAAATTGAATCTTGAGTTAAAATAATATATCCATAAAACATTTAATCAAAATGCACCTGGAATTATTTTGTCATGACTTAATATTTGCGATCTATGTTGGTTCCTATTGACCATGACTCCTTTTTAAAATTTCTCTAATGGATCACAAAACACATCCCTGTGTAATAAATCCATAATTTAAATGGAACCAAATAAAACTAAGCAGTTAACTTTTAGGTGACTATCAATTTGAATAAGAAGCTTCAAAATAAGAACTGATGTCTATTTTCTTTCATTGTTTAATGTTCTAGCATCTTTCGCATGTAATGGGATTATCCTTCCTTTACTTTCAGTCTCCCATGAACTATTACAAATGACTCTGTGGTGCCACTGGCACTTCTCATGAAGATTCAGCTCATTCAAGGATTTAGTTCTTTGGACTTGCTGACACTCTTCTTAAAGGCCACTGCCATTCATGTGAATTAATCTTTTGTTACATATCCCACTTCCTTTATATATTTTACATATTCTCTTTGCAGTTCAGAGATCATAGTCAGTGTTGCAACTTAGAAAACTTGAGAATCTAGCTAAATGTCAAATCAGGCATGAGGAGGATATATTATCCACAATTAGAATTAACTTCTAGATCATATTTTCAGAATGGAAGGTAATGGACTGTTACACTTTGTTGAGTTAGCTTTGGTCATGGAGAACTGACTACAATAATCATAACTTATTTTCCCAACAATTTTTGGACATCTAGGATGAAAAAGGACAGAGACAGGACTTGTAATTTCATTGTTAGAAGGAACTCTGGGATAGGGAAATAACTGCCAATGTGGTTCAGCACAACCTTTAAAACATATAAGTCTCAATTGCCTAGAACACAGAAAGTTAAGTGACTTGCCCAGAATCCCATGGTCAGCATATGTCTGAGGTAGGACTCAAATTCACTCCTTGTGGATACCAAGGCCAACTCTATCCACCATCCCATTCAGGGCAAAAAAGAGAAAATCTTCACTATAATCCACCTTCTCATTACAAAGTTTATTTCAAGTAGAAGAGTGGTCTTCCTTTTACTCCTTACTTGGTCCTCAGGGTGGCCATGATGTCGGCAGATAGGTGGCATGGCACAGGAGACAGAGCTAGACTTGGAAGGAGGAAGTCTTGAGTTTAAATTTCACCTGAAGTCATTATTAGAGGTGGGAGCTAGGCAAGACACTTAACCTCTATCTTCCTTGGTATCTTCATATGGGATACAAGGATGATAACAGTCCTTACCTCAAGGGGTGTTGTGAGGATCAAAGGAGATAATAAGTGATTTGGGAACCTTTAAGCACTATGCAAATGCTAACTATGCTCCTCCTTCTTTTTATTATTCTATATTATTATTATTCTCCTCTCTACCCTTTTAGGAAAGAAAAAAGGTGGGAATGTAAGTACATGTCTTTTCCCTACTTTGGTTGTAGTTATCCTCTCTGGACTTCCTGCTTAGTGGCACATATTGGTTGAGTTCAACTCAACTAGATACTTTTTTTTTTTTAGCAAAGTTTAACACATCTCATCATATTCCATGTCCATCTTTATGGAATTCACAGGATGATAACATCACAGATCCTCAGATCGCCAGGTACTCCAGAGGCCATCTTACCCAATGCCTTCATTTTAGATTGCTAATTTTTACTTATCATGGTGAAATCTCTATGACCAAAGCCAAAGAGAAAAGAACAAAGCAAATGGGACTGATGGCATCAGTCTTTTATATTGCTTTTCATTTAGACATTGGTGACATAGTATTTGAACTTAAGAAAAATGGAATTTTCATCTCTGGAATTTCTGATGGAGTCTATCTGTGCTTTCCAATTTGCCATTATTTCTACACACACACACACACACACACACACACACACACACACACACAAAACACTGAGAAACCCTTTAACTGAACAGAAAGGATAGCAAGAATGAAAAATAACTAGTGGAAAGTCAGCATAGTCCTTTGAAATCCATACTATGTTCATGTCAAGTCAATATATATATTATACCTCTACTATGTGTCAAGCATTGTGCTAAGCCCTGAAGATACAAAAACCCTCAGGAGTCTTTCTCTCAGCAACTCAGGCTGAGTATCCATGATACTGGATACTGCTCTCCCAAAAGTCCTTCTGGCCTTCTCTTGGCTTGGGCCTCTTTCCCAATTCATGGCTCCTCCCAGTTCAGTCCTCTCTCTTCACTTCAACAAGCACATCCCACAAGTGGGATTCACAAGCTCTGGGCTTTAACACTCAACCCATAAACCAAGCCAACACAGGGGGATCTCCAAATTCCATTACCATTACAACATATTTGTGATAACCAACTTTGATAGACTGGGCTCCACGCAGCAGCACAAGGTTAGAAGACAACTCCAAAAGACTCGTGATGGAAAGGGCTATCCACTTCCAGAGAAGGAGCTAGAGTTTCAATGAAGATTAAGGCAAATTTGCTTTCCCTCTTTTGTGTTTTGTTGTTTTATTCCTTCTTTCTCATTGTTCACTCCACTGGTTTTAATTCTTCTCTACAACTTGACCAATGTTTAATGTGAAGGTATTTGTAGAACCTATATCTGATTGCATGCCACCATGGGAATGGAGGGAGAATGAGGAGGAGATAGAGGAGGAGAAAATTTGGAACTCAAGGAATTGTGGAACTGAATATTGTAAACTAAAAGTAAACAAATAAATTTAATTTTAAAAATGTAAAGGGTAATAGTATTTGGAAGTTCACTATAGCCTAGTACAGTGGGAAGAGAATTGGGTTTATAGCCAGATGAGAAAAACATTTATTATGAGACTACTTTGTGCCAAGGACTGTGCTAGGTTCTGAGGATACAAATAGCAAAGTGAGATAGTCTCTACCTTCGTGGAGGTTACACTGTAATCTGGGGGGGGGGGGAAACACATAAATAAGAAAATGGTACAGCCATTTACCTTGTCACAGATGATGACACCATTGAGTGTCATACCACTTTAGAAGGAGAAAAGGTTAATATTGATTTGATAACTCTTTCTAGATTCAAGGGGGGTGGGTGGGTAGAGTTTAAGAATTTAGGGGAAGTGGGAACCTGTCCAGGATTTGGGGATATAATAAAGAATGGCCACCTGGTACATTCTCAATATAATGGGTAAGGTGAGTTTGCTCTCTTTCAAGTACCATTAGGAGCTGTCAAGACCCAGGACAGGGTTCAACAGCTAAGTGGATTAGGTCCCCAGCCTTGGTATCACCAGGTAAACTCCAGAGTGGGAGATCTCAGATAAGAGTCCAATGTATACCTGAAAAAATGACCCACCTCATTTGGCAAGTGGTTATCTATTTTTTCTAATGAAGCATATTAAGTACTTACTACTTCCCAAGGAAGTCCAATTCCACAATATAGCTATGCTATTTTTAAATTAGTTAATATATTTCTTTTTTTGTATTTTATTGTATTTCTTTGTTTTTTGGTTTTTATATAAAATCTAACTTTGCCTATCTGTAACTCCCATTGTTCCTAGTTCTGCCTCTGAGGCAAATATATCAGATAGATATAGATATGTGTGTATATATGTATGCATATATGTATGTATACATATATATACATGTATATTCATATATACATATACAATACACACATAGAGAGAGAGAGAGAGAGATATTCAAATCTAATCTCTCCCACACATGAAAGTCCTTGAGATAATTCAAGAAATTTATGATGTCGTTACTGTATTCTCTTTTCGAAGTATATTTCCATAGTTTATTTTTGTTCCTACTAATCCTCAAGTGGTATGAATTCAAAGCTCTATACCATCTTACCTACTCTCCTTTGGAAACTTTGGGTTATCAATGTCTTTCCTGAACTATAGAGACAAGAAATGAGCATAGTTGTCCAGATGTGATCTGTTTGGGGGAAATTGAAATTATAATATTATCTCATTCTTCAATAATTAAAAGATACAGAAGAGGATTCTGGGAATATTGTGGAGTAGGTCAGAATATTCCAAGCTCTCAAGAAGAAATAAAATAAATGTCTCAGGGCAAACATAGAGGAGTAGAGATAAATAAGAGTAGGAACAAACAGAGGTCCTTCTCAGACAATCAGAAAAGATCTGAAGAAAAATGGCAGAATGAGGTTTGGTCCCTGTGAAGAGTATACACCTCCAGTCTAGATCTGCTTAAACAACAAGTGGCAAATCTTGGTGTTAGTTGGGTTGGGAGGCTACCTTGGCCCCAGTCACAGGAACTTTTACCCCTGAGACAGTGAGGGTAACTGGGTGTCTGAGCCAAGGAAGATCAAGGGAACTTCTGCTGCCAAGGAATGCCATACCCTCCTGTGCTGTGGAGATATGGCTGGAAGGAAGAAGGAACTAGTACATGCCTAGGAAATGCAGAATCAGTGATGCAAGGATGACACTGGCTGGGACGTTTCCTGGAGGCTGGAGGTTCTGGTTTTCATTCTGGTCCAGAGGGCAGAACTGAAGGAGGATCTGAGACCAGAGGCCCCATCCCCTTGTAGCAGCAACCACACTGGCATACCTAAGAAGGCTGCTAGCACAGGTTCTTAGATCTGCTTTTCTAGGAAAGATCATTGTTTATGGGGTCAACAATCTTTTTTTAAATTACATTCACTGGCTCAGGGGAAAAGTCATCTCCCTGAACTTCAGAGAAAATACAAGCAGAGAAATAAAGACCAACAGACATGGCTCTGAATGTCTGAATCAAAG
The DNA here is from genome assembly GCA_028646515.1 of Pseudochirops corinnae. Classification (NCBI taxonomy): domain Eukaryota; kingdom Metazoa; phylum Chordata; class Mammalia; order Diprotodontia; family Pseudocheiridae; genus Pseudochirops; species Pseudochirops corinnae. Next base: position 136,892 of record JAQQSV010000097.1, read on the forward strand.
AAATATTGCCCTACGCTTTACATATATAACTGGGTCTAGGGAGCCTTTATATCTGAGCAGTCAGGGAGCTCCTAACATATAGCCACTCAGAATCTCAACCAGGAAATCACAAAGTCCTTCTCAGAGCCAGAAAGCGTCACAACCCTTGTGACTCAGTGCCAAACTAGACTTAGCAAAAGGTGGGAAAGCCTTCCTACAAGCAAACCTCCCCTAAGCAAGTTTCCCTTAATGGGCTAAGAGATATGCACAAACATAAAAAACAGAGATCAGAAGTAGAATTTGTTAGGGAAAATATATGTATATATGTGTGTATGTGTGTGTGTGTGTGTCTGTATCTATATCTAAATAGATCTATGCTTAATTGTAACTTTCTGGTGGTAAGAGGGAGGAAGGGGGGGAGTACCAAGTAAAAAGTGCACAGCAGAGAACAAAAAAAAACTTAAAAGGAAGCAAAGATGGGCAGCTCTCAAAACAATGTATAGTGTTTATTATATAGGCATTCTTGAAATGGAAATTTATTGGAATATATTTTGGATCTTCTCATGTTCTGGGCACAACATGCTTTTTTCCCCCTTATTTTGTATGGAAATTTCAATATTTAAGTTTATAATATGTTTCTCTTATTCTTGTTATATATTTAAGTTTTAGCATTTAAGCCTGAAATTAAATATATATATATGTATATATATATATATACATATATATATATTTAGATACAAAAATAATAAGAAACAGCTATTTAATTAACTTACAACAGTTAAAGGATCATATTCTCTTGACTCCTTTCTGATCTAAGGAAAGTGACTATTGGATACAACTTCCTAAGTATCCTTTTCCCCTGATGACAGTTCAATATTGAAATAGACATTAACACATCAGAAGCACCCCCTCTAAAAATTAAATGTTACATGTCATGATGCCATTTTTCATAATTTTTGATCCCTTTGATTATCTGTAGGTATATTGGTTATTTGAAAAGGAATTTTCCACAAATTTTTCATAAATTTGTAGGATGTCTCTTTCTCTCTTGTCCCTTGATTTGTCAGAGGCTACTATTGATTGATATAATCACTAAATTATTTTTAAACACTCTTAAACTTCAAAGAAAATTAAACATTTTGGAACTTTAAAAAAAAACTAATGAGCACATTAACTCAAAGGTATTTCTGAAGGGCATGTCAGAGTAAAAGACAGAAATAGAGTGGTATTACACTGACATACAAGACCTAATTAAACTGGTAAAATGATCCTTGCTGCTAGGAATCACTCTATCTCATGTAGAATAGCTCACAAGTAGCAAGTTCTGAAAAAGTTTGAAGAATCTTACAGATTTCATCATTTATTTAAGACAAATGCACAGGGACTCTAACTCGTAGGAAGTGTGTTTTGTTGTATTTTCTTCCCCTGCCCTGAAGCCTAAATCTTTCTTTTTGTAACATTGCTACTAATTGCTCCTACTTCAAGCCTCTGAGGCCAAACAGAATGACTCCAATCCTTCCTGCTCTAATACTTGACCACTTTCAGATCAGTCTTGTTTATTGTCTTTTCTAGAATAAATATCACTGGCTCCTTCAACCTTCCTATGTCAGAGCCTCAAGACTTTTTACCATCCTGCTTGCCCTACCCCAAACACTGTTCAATGTATTTGCTTCTTAGGAATATTAATAGATAAGATGTAATTAAAAAAAATAAAAGGAATCTAGTATTTTTTTAATGATTTATAGATTTAGTTAGTCTTAGAATAGGCTGTAGATCTCATCTAGCCTACTTATCTTATTTTAAAGAATAGGAAATCAAGGTGCAGAGAGGCTAAATCACTTTCCCAAGGTCACATAGGTATCTGAGAATCTCAAAAGTAGTTGAAGTATTCAAATTCCAAATCTACAATTATTTCCTTTCCAGGATGCTCTGCTGACTCTCCACAAGATTTTCTCTATTAATTCAAGGAGACATTTTAATCCTGGAAGTTCATCCCACTTTTGGACTATGTCATATTATTGGAAGTACCTTCTACACATGACACCTCTCCTTAGAATTGGTTAATTCCTATAAGAACCTCCAATTTAAATTCCCAGTACACTCATAAAATCATTCCTCTCCAGGTCATACTACAATCTCTGGACTTTCTCTCCCATACCCTTGGGGGTCAGTAATTGTATGTCTTCCCCGTGTCCCATTTTGTTTATTTGTTATTATTATTATTGTTATTATTATTAAGCATTGTCTTCCCTCACTAGAATATAAGCTCCTAGAGGGCTGGAAAGAACATTCTTTTTGTACTTGTTTTCTCAGCACTTAGCACAATGTCTGACCTCCCCCAGTAAGTGCTTAATAAATACTGATTTAATTGACCTCCCTGTATAGTTCATTTTCTCCTTATTAATGAACAAAAAACAAATTATCAGGATTATTTTCATTTGAATGTCACATTAATATTATCAGAATATAAACAGTGTTTCAAAAGTAGTCATTATTGGAATATATCTATTTGTCATGAAAATTAATTTTTTTAATCAATATGCTGACTCATACTGAACATATAATTATTGTACTTTCAATCTTTATTGTTACTGTTCAGTCATATCTAAATCATTGTGACCCTGTGAACCTAACTTTCCATGGGGCTTTCTTGGAAAATTTTGCTGGAGGAGTGGTTTGTGATATTCTTTCTCCAGTTCTATGCCAGTGGAGGTGAAGTGAATTGCCCAGGGTCACAAAGCAAGCAAGTATCTGAGGTCAGATTTGAACTCTGATCTTTCTAACTTCAGGACCAGGTCTCTATCTACTGTTTTTCTAGCAGCCCTCAACAATTGTTGTTCAGTCATGTCTGCTCCATGTGACCCAATAGACAAAATCCCACAGGATTTTCTTGTGAAATATACTAGAGTTGTTTGCCATTTTCTTCTCCAGTGTGCCCCCATCTTACAGATGAAGAATTTCACAATAGAAGCTAAGTGACTTGCCTAGGGTCACATAACTAGTAAGTATCTGAGGCTAGATTTGAACTTAAGTGCTCCTGGCTCCAAGTCTATTGCTATAACCACTGTACCTTGTAATTGCCCATCTACAACTGACTTGCTTAGGTTCAAACAGCTGATATTGTATAAGTCAGGAGCAGAATTTGAACCCAGGTCTTTCTAACTCCAAGGGCAGTTCCCTGTTTATCATGTCATATTGATTCATGATAGATAGCAATAAAATTTCTTGATATGAGAAAACAAAATTATTTAACTTTAAAAAGATTACACTCAGCTGGATGATATGAGCAGTTCAATACTGGTTAAGTCTAAACAGACTCTGTAATGAATTCTGAGGCTTGTAAGGCATGCAGTTGAATCAAAGGACCCTGAGAGAAACTGATACTGAAATTGGTCTATTTCATCAGTTTGCAGTGTGTAAGCTATGTATAGGACAGGATGCACAATACAGTGAGAATGACAATGTCACTTATATATCCAGGTGGTTGATAATATGGGAGATTATTTGACTGGGCATTTTCAATTCATCCTTGAAATATATGTTGGGAAGTCAAATATGCTTATTAAAAAAAGGAAAGGAAAGAGAATAGGATGAATATAACTTTATTAAGCCAAGTAGTTATCACTTGAGCCACTGTACAGAGAGTCTACATAGAATTTCTTGTTTTAACGTCCTAACATACTTTTTTTAATGAAAGGGGAATATTTTTGTTTTAATAATGTAAAGATAAATGAACTGAGTTTGGATAAATTTGATTTTCTGGGACAGATAAAATAAAAATTAAGAAATTTCCCAAATACTAGAAATACCTTCTTTTAAACTAATCCATGGCCAGTTTTAGGGTTCTCCAGTCACACTGTCACATTCTCTTCTGATCATACTCAATACATGAGAAAATACTTTAGTCTACCTAACTAAACAAACAAAACCCATGATTATTTCCATGCCAGAATAACTTTTTTTGGCATATAATTGAATTACTGTGTATGACCACATTCATAACTTAGATAAAAATAAACTCTAATTCTCTATTTCCTAATTGATGTGGCATCAAAAGTAACTGATTTTTAAATTAGGTCCTTGAAACCATCTATTTTTATGCAGGTCTTCCTTGTTAAGCAAATATTCTTTAATTACCATGAAAAATATGTGACTGTTAATGTCAGCTATCATAATCTTCCTCATGAACTAAGTTGCACAATGCTTCACAAGACCAATGGCTCATTGATTTGGAGTTGAGGGGATCTTAGAGGTCATCTATTATTACCCTTTCATTTTGCAGATGAGACAACTTGGTAGAAAGAAGATTAATGACTTGTCCAAGACAGAAAGTGACAGGTACAGAATTCAAGCCCTGGTTCTCTGTCTATATATCTAGTGCTCTGTCCATGGTAGCACCTGCCAATCCATAGGTATACAAATCAGAGTTTACTTTTTGAATTCACAGTACCATTCGTTGTCCCACCAACACATCTGAGTCTTATCTTCAAGAAGCATATGGGAATCTGTCCAGGAAAAAAATTTAGATAAGTGGTAACTGTGTCATTTCTCTGAGTGACCCCTCTACTGTTCTGTCACAAATGAAAATGAGATGACATTGACAAGATCTGCTCTTAATGAAGCCCTTCTAACCTTTTTTGTTGTTGTTTACTGCTTATGTTGTTAAATGTTCACAAACAGTCTCTTCAGTAATGTACCCTGGATGTCAAGTTCACTGACCAATATTTCAAAGGCTCCAAATTCAGCCATATGTTGCTTAAACAATTCCATTTATACTTTCAGGAAAATGTCTCTCTTTTCCCCTACAGGAAGTGTATACAGTCCTCATTAAAAAAAAAATACTAACAGGAACATCAAGTGACCTCTGCACACAGGGGTCCTCTAGTCTGCCAAAAACTATTCCTTGACCTTAGAATATCAGGAAATTTATTCTTTTCTAATCCTTCCACACATTTCCCATTACCAATAATCTTTGATTTTTTAAAAATAAACTTGTTGAAGATAAATTAATATTTGATTGGTAGAACTATAATAGGGTAAGGATTGATAATTTTCTTATCTGCTCTCTGATGTCAGAAGAACTCTATCTTTGTATCAAATGGCAGAGAAAATAGGTCTTTGAGACCTTGTATGTCCTAGAATTGAGACCCTTCTCCACCTTTGAGTTCTGTGTACACACACACACACACACACACACACACACACTTATGCAGAAATATTCTTGTAAAAGAAAAATAAAAACTTCCCAATACCTGGAAATCCTAGATCTCTGAAAGACTTTGAAAGATTTCCTTCTTTAACTATACAGTCACAAAGTCAGTCTGGTACAGTGGAAAGTGTTGAGCCATAAAACAGAGTGACCTCGTTTTAAATCCCATTTCAGACATCAAGAAACTAAATGATTCAGGATGAATCACTTTACCTCTCTGATCTTTAATTTCCTCATATATAAAGTGTAGTGGTCATAATCCCTATAATCCTTGTAATTCATGCAGTTAGAAGACATGATGGTAGACTTCTATACTTGGAGTCAGGGAGATCTGAATTCAAATCTAACCTGAGACACTTATTAGCTATGTGACCCTGGGCAAGTCATTTAGCCTCTGTTTTTTTTAGTTTCTTCACATGCAAGTAGGGTAAGAATAGCAACTGCCTCCTAGGGTGGTTGTAAGGACAGAATGAGATATTTATAAAGCACTTTACAAATTTTAAAATACTAGAGAATCAGCATTATCATCATCATCATGGTTGTTGTGAGACTATAATAAGATGATGCATGAAAAAAAGTTGCTAACTTGAAAATTCTTTTGTAAGTTCATTCATATCATATTGGTCCCTCAACCCATTGTCACATTATCATTATTTTTTCTAGCACCCTTTATTACATTGTTTTATTAGATTGACATCATAGACAACTAATAGCTCTATGTCTCTGTTATATCAGCTGCATTCTATTCATACATTCATCATCCTTTTCTGTACAAATTACATTTTGAACCCAAGTGCAGGACTATGGAATTAGTCCTATTCAATTCCATCTATTTAGCTGAACAGCATAAGAAGTTTGATTAGCTCTCTGTAAAACTGCCCTGTAGTTGAAATGTTTGATGACCTGAGTTCAAACCTACCTATGATACTCAGTAGCTATGGAACTATGAGAAAGATATAACCCATATGAGCTACAAGACTTATTCTTCAGTCATATATGTATTTAGAAGTACATTAGTGAATGGAATTCTCTCATTGGGACTACTGTAAGCTGATGAAATCAAAATTAATTTCCCTATCATAAACTTAGACATTAAAAAAAAGGAAAGCATGACTAGTGTTTCAGAGGAACTTTTGCCCCATTAAATAAAAGATTAAAACATGACAATCATTTGGAATCTAAGAGTAAAAATAATGATGCAGGCTCATTTAATTTCAACAGAGAGAGAAATTTAAAATGTAGAATGTTGAATTCAGTGTTCTCAGGGAAGGAAGCACATATTCCTAATAATATTTAAGGTTTGAGTTACCAACTCTGGAAAACTTTGCCTGTAGGCATGAGATTAGTCGGGACATAGTGTAGAATTTATTAGTTCTATTTTTCTAGACTATTTGCCTCCTTTAGGCATATAAGTGATCAATTCCACATTAAGGTGAATTTTGCTTGTGTTTTTTAAAGGCATTTATTCTAGTGTAATGAATATATTAAGATTTGATGACCTCCAACTGTGGGTTTAAGAGAGAGAGTTTCATGTTTGAGCATGTAGGCAGACCAGAGTATTTGGGGTTAACTTGTTTAGGGGGATTGTCTTATTTAAAAGGATCAAATTGGGGGTGGAGTTTGGTATAAAATCATGTAAGACTCTGACCTTTGAAATGAGGCAGGACAGAAAAATGTATGACTTGGAAGGATACATAAGTAATAACAGTAGCTTCAGATAAATGAGACAGGGTCCAGACAAAAATGGGAAGAGAATGAGAATATGTTTGAATCGGTGTCTTTCTCCCTGGGGTTACTCAGTATTGAACTGCTTGGATAGAGAGTAATAATGATATAAATTAGAATTCTGGCTTATTGCTTGACAGGGTAAATGTGAGGCTGTTCAGCATCATTTATTAATCGTGTGTGTGTGTGTGTGTGTGTGTGTGTGTATTTGTTAGATATTGATTTTTTCCTTTGTAAGAAGTGCAGAAATATTATCTCAGGGTACTTTGTTCATTGTTTAGGTTGAGTAGGAGATGGCTTAGAAAATGCTGCCATGGTTTATAAGATGTATGATTGGGATTTAGGTACTGGATTTTTCCACTGTGATTTTTAAAATTATGCTATTAATTGAATTAATTTATGGAAGAAAAAATTCTTTTCCTCAACTCCTATCCTAAAGTCTTATCATAATGGGGAAATGACCTGAATTCTCAAAGTCTTTCTGCTAAGTTCAAAATTCTGGCAGTTCCTATGTACTTGGTAAGACATCAAGAAGGAATGCAATGATGATTTCCTTGTGTACCATGTGGGAATCAGTCAAACTGAACATTCAGCAGTTCCATCACTCAAGAAAATGATTTTCTTTCCTTAAAGAAAATCTCAGAGATGATCCATTAAGTTGTAAAAGGACTTTTTTTAGATCACCAACACAGCATATACTGTGATTTCATAGGTAACATCCCAAGGGTACTTATTCTCTTTACAACTTGAGATAGTTTAAGACCTCAAGATAATCTGATTCACTGGGTCCTAGGCGTCATTAATAAATTAACACTGCCAAACTCAAATTCAAATTGCCAACCAATAAAGATCTAAGAGCTAGAATTTTCATGAGGTGAACTTTGGCCCCAAGCATACTTCACCGATGTTCTAAGGATTAGAAGGGACCTTAAAATTTTATTGAGTTCCTTCCATGCCTTCAATCAAGATTGTTTTAAACTTTCCCCTACAAATGAGGTGAGCCTGAACTATGACAGGTAGCATGCAGAAAAAAAAATACATCTATATCTATATCTTTATCTATATCTATATCTTATGAAACCTAGTGAAGTCAATAATATTCACAAAGGTTAATTACCAGTTAAATTTCATATGAAAACCCAAGAAATCAGATGCCACAACTATGAAAACCATTTAAGGGTTCACTAGAAAGTCAGTGGCTTTTTCCTTTCCCAGCCATCACCAGTCTCAAAAAAACTTAAAAGACACAATTAAAAGCAAACCAAACCACAGGGTAGGCTGAGGCCTGTGCTTTGAGCCTTATTTCAATTATCCTTTGTGAAAGTCAACATGAACTTTCTTTAGTTGTGGGATCCTTAGAAAATGGTCTAATCTTACCCCTGGTACCCATGAAGTTTTTAAAAGGAGCATTTGGACATAGTGGATAATATACACAAAGTGGGGCATTCACAAATATCGTAATGAAGATGCAACAAAGCATGCCCTGGGACACGTTGCACCATACTTTAGAAATGCACAAAATTATTTTCCAACATGCATAGCAAAGGAGGGAGGGACAGCAAATAGAAATACGACAGCAACAAAAATGAACCCACATCAATTACATCATGAAATCCCAGAGGGAAAGAAAGCTTGAGGCATTCCCCTAAAAAAAGTGAAAGGGGAAAGTATTTCCAGAATCCTTGAAAAGGACTCTGCAGGGCAAGTCACCTGTATCTAACAATTTGGTCATTCTACCCACAGACAGATCTACTTAGCCTATGAGAATGCACTGATGTAGGAGGACTGAGAGAAAGGGAAGCCAAAGAATCCAAAGGTGAACACAATTTAAACCCAGGATCCTCCTCAGGAGAGAGTACAGAGGAAAAAAAAAAAAAAGACTTGTTTGTATTTATTTAATTATTTTCTAAAATGACAAGACTAGTGAACAAGGATGAGAAAATTGGAGAGCTTAAGAAGGCTTAAGGACAGAGAAGTGAGGGAGTGGATAGGAGCACATTTTCTGGACAGTGTCTTTTCTTAAGTCACTGTCAACTTGTCATCATCATCATTGCTGTTTTCTCTTGTTGTGGTGGTCCTCTTTGAAGTTTTGCTTTTTTTCCCAAACAAGTCTCTATATTTTGCAACTGGGTTGATGTCTATATTGAGGGAAGAAGGAGTAAATAAAAGTATGCCTTGGAGCCTAATGTGACTAAGGATCCTTACATTTAGAATCTGAATTTCGAGATGATGTGGTAGCCGTCATTGCTTTCAGCTTTTAATGTGCTTCTTACAAAACAAGATTCACCTTGGAAATTCTGTACCATATTATTGCTCATCACTACATGGATCTCTGTTGGCACCTGCTGTAGACTCTCTTAATATGCTGAGGGGAAATGCTATAGAAGTTTGCAATCTTAACAATTAGCTCCAAAGCAGTCAGTTCTTCCAAAGAGATATCATGGAACACACACGAATTGCTGTTACCACCTGCTCTCTTCTGCTGAAGATGAGATCTCTTCTGCTCCAATTTCTGGCATACATAGATGATCATCTTTGTGTTACAGTTCTGCCTTTGATGGTATGGAAGAGCTGGATATTATCACCCAGGGCATAGATTTTAACATAATCTTTTTTGAACATTTTTTAGTAAGTCAGCACCGAGAAACTTTAGAATAATTTACAGAAGTCACTATTATGATAAAGCCACTGCTGGGCATCTTGAATGGAAGCAGAAGGAAGAAGGTGATCACTGCTGATAGGCAGAGGCTCCACTAGGTGAGTTGGTATATCAGCAATCACCCAACATACCCAGGATGGCTGCTAGCACAGGTTCTTAGATCTGCTTTTCTAAAGGAAAGCAACTCAAAAAGGGTTAACAATCTTACCTTAATCAATCAAACATATATCATTTACCTAGTTCAGGAGAAAAAGCCAGCACCCTGAACTTCAGAGAATGCAAACAGAATACATATACAAGTTAACAAGCAGAAGTTACAAGCAGACAGAGAAACAGATCATCAGACAGGCTTCCAATTATCTGACCATTACATCCATACCTATTCAGTTACCAGAGAGGGAAACACCAACATCTGGTTTTTCAAAGCCAGAGGGCTCAATGGCTTCCCAGAGTCTCATCTGGCCAAATCACACAAGTCTTCTCAAAGTGAGCCCCAAAGCAAAACCTCACACCAGCAGTTTATATAGCCTTCTCCTGTCACAGCCCTCTTTACCCACTGCCCAATTATAAAGCAACAAGGTGGGGGCATTCCTGAAGAACAAGCCTTCCGCCACAGGCTCCACATGACCACATCCAGCCTATTGGGGGCAGAGTATAATTTCAAATTGGGGGAAGGTTCTCAGAGCCACATAACCCACTTAAGCAAAGGGCCTAAGGGCAGGGAAGAACTTCAGATTCCCATAACAGTTGGAGAACTATTGTCATTTCCCAGGCTTGATTTGTTTGGAGAACTGTTGTAACTCAGTGATAGGACATTGTTTACTTGGTAAGGAATATCTGGCCATGGGGAACACTCTGGGAGGATTGGAGTTTCATAAGATGACTGGTACTTCTCCTCCTATGAGCTTCTCTACTCCATTTTCTCTTGATCTGTTTTCTGTTTCCAATGTGCTCCCTTTGACTTGAACACTTTGATCTGGCAACTGGATGATCTGTGTATGGAATTCCCATTCTCTTTCTATTTAAAAGTATCAATTTGTACTCAAAAATGAACTCCTTTTTCTCCCCCTTGCTTCCTGGGTGTGAATTCTCTGCGGATATAATCTACCTGAATGAATACTGAAGCTCTTTTTTGAAGGATTCCATGGAAATTCACATGCATTTAATTGTGGTGGACTGTCCCTGGAGTCAAAGAAGCCAACAGAGAGAAGGAGGTCAATATCCTGCTTGTGATGGCTCCATCTCCAGCCCCTCCAGCTCCTGATGCTCCATGTGCTATAGCTGTGGGTCACAGAAAACCGCATGGATGATTCTCCTCACATATTTTGGATTGACATCCTGAAAATTTCCCAGTTTCCCATTTTCCAGAAGCCAGCTTTCATAAGACTGCCCTTGGATGATGTGGGTCAGAGTTTCTTCATCAAGTTTCACAACTGGTGATTTGGCTGCACAGAGCCCATATGGAAATGGTACAGTTTGGCTACATTCTTAGGGGACAGCTGATGTGTCTCTTGCTTAAAGACTGGCAGCACAAGGGACGACTAGGTGGCTCAGTGAATAGAGACCTGGCCCTGGAGTCAGGAGGACCTGACTTCAAATACAGCTTCATACACTTAACACAAAAACTAGCCATGTGACCTTGGGCAAGTCATTTAACCCAAATTGCCCTACTTTCCCCCCTCCAAAAAGAAAAAAAAAAGATTGGCAGAACAGTATAGCATGCAGGTAAGTGCCAGGGTTGAGCTGGTTGTAGTTCTCCCACTTAGTGTGACAAAACAGTGTGGTCCCTGTCCTACTCAAAACTCAGGAGATAGAAGACAATACAGGCAGGGAAATAAGGCACACTGTTGGCCAGAGTCCCTGCAACAAAGCTGCTCCCATGACCAGCAAGTGACAGGGCCTGCAGCAGCCTCTTTTATTTACCAGTGCCTCTATCCTGGAGTGTGGTTAGGATGGGAATCAAAGTCATTGCAGATGCCCTCCCAGTACCTTGCCCCTCCTCAGGAGAGGGGTGGGAAGGGACCTGTAAAGACTTTCAACCTCTGTAGGTCTATAACTGTCCACAGTTAAGGTCAATGAACTTTGAATCATCCAAGTAAAAATCATTTCTCCCTTTTCACCAGATCTGAAATTTCTGATTGTTGATATTTCTTTCTCTCCCTCTCTCTCTCTCTGACTGAGAGACAAAGACAGAGACAGACAGATATGGAGAGTCAGATAGAGAAGAGAGACTGAGAAAGACACAGACACAGACAACCATTTGAACAACTCACTCTTTTCAAGGAAATTCTCAGGGTCACACAGGTAATGTATGTAAGAATAGGATTAGAACTCAATTTTTCCTGACCCTAGTCCTACTCTAAAAACATTATGTAGCAGTAGTGCTGCATTCATAACGCAGCTAAATAGTGCAATGGATAAGGGACTGGACCTGGAGATAAAAAGATCTGAATCCAAATTTAGCTTCAGACAAATATTAGATGTGACCCTAGTAAATTAACTTAGCTTCCATGCCTATTTCCCTATCTATAAAAGGAGAGTAATAATAGTACCTCATCACCAGGAATAAGAGATAAAATGAAAATAAAATGAGATCATGTCTGTAAAGTGTTTGTAAACCCTAAAATGTGATAGGAATACCAGCTATAATACACTTAAATATGGCTTTACATGTAAGGTTTACAAAGAACTTTTCTTTCAACAATCTTTTGTGATAGAAATATTTTTCACCTTTTCAAAGACGATGAAATTGAGGCTCTTAAGCGGTGAAATACATTATCCATTATCTCAAATTCATGGCTTAGCATTTTGGTTTCTTCTTTTCCGCTGAAAGCTATGCTTAGCAAGAGTGCACTCTGTCATATTGTGGAAGAAGGACAAAGACCTTGGCATTAGCTATTCCAACAAATAGATGAATCACTCCAGTGTGGGCTAAACTGAGCTAGCATCTTTTTTTTTTTAATTTTTTTTTTTGCAATTTCCATAGCCCCTTCCTCCTGAGAAGGGAGGTCACTACCAGTGAAATTAACTAGCCCTTAACTAAATGTTAGAAAGTGTGAATGGAGACAGCTTACACTATGAAAGTAATACTGATTTCACCAGTACAGTTACTATTTATGACAGTGTGAACAATTGAATTCTTCGAATTGGTTAGATTGAAATTAAAGAAAAAATCTACTTTCAATTAATTGTCCTTGGGAAAGAAAAAAAATGCCTTTGATATATAGGACTATTATACTTTTTTTCAAAGTAATTATTCCCAAAGATATATTTAGAGTTAATGTTTGAATACATTCAACTGTCTGTTACATATCTCCACCTGAATGATCTCTGGGTACTTGTTACTCAACTTATCCAAAACAAATTCACTTATATTTCTTACTCAAATCCTTTCTTCAAAGTTCTCCATTTCTATTGATCGTACACACACACACACACACACACACATACCACCACCACCACCAAAATTTGGTCTGTGTCTTTTAACTTGCTGGCAGTAACCTGAGATGGGAAGCACAAAGGATAGGGAAGAATTCTCTGTAGTTTCCTGAAAAATAGACTGAGAATATACTGTCCAGTAGCATATACTCATTATGTTTTTTATTTGTTTGTTTCATTGGCTCTGTTTTTAAATGCTAAAGACACCAGCCAAAGCTTCTTACAAAACACTTACAAGTGCTGTTTTCAGCCTACCTAAAGCAAATCAGTAAAATTGAAACATTTTATTTTCAAACACTCAGGACTTATAGTGGAACATTTATTGAGACTAGAAAGTCTGTAAAGGCAGTAATTCTTCAATTTGAGGCACAGAAAAATGCCTTCTGATAACATTTAGTAGAAAATATGTTGGCAAAACACAAACACATGTGTATCTCCCAGAGAGAGTTAAAATCAGATATATTAGCATAAGAGAAATGTTCTCAAGGTAAAGCTATTTCAGTGAATCCTTAAACTTATTAAAGTTTGGTAACTTTACCAGATCATATTCAGGAAAATAGGATTCAAGTGAACTAAAAATCACATATCATTTTTCATATTTTTTAGTAATATTTTGAGGAAAGAAAATGTTATGAGAAGCAAATTCCATCTTAGTATGAGATCCTCCATTGCAAATGAATGGTAGGTCTTAAGATTGTATCAGAAACTGGGAAACGGCTATTGAGTAAAAATAATTATAGCTAGTACTTTATGGCTTGTAAAGCTCTTTATGACTATTATCTCCTTTTATCCTCCAAAGAACCCTGAGAGGTAGATGCTATTATCAGCACCGTTTTACAGATGAGGAAACTGAGTTAGAGAATAGTCACATAAATTGTGGAGGATCACAATACTAAAAAGTTTCTGAAGTCAGATTTGAACTCTCGTCTTCCTGATAGTAGGTCAAGGACTCCATCTACTATCCCACCTACCACCCTATGACGACTTTCCTTTCTCTTTTTCCTTTACCTTTTCCTAAAGAGTGACTTTTCTTTATTTGAAAATAAAAGTTAGAGATTTGTAGATTATATAGAACTCTGCCCACATTTTAGAAATGAGGAAATGGGCCAGGAAATTTAAATGCCTTGCCCTAAGTCACAAGATAACAGTACCAGTTGGGTTTCTAAATTGGGTCCCCTGCCTCCAACTCTAGTATCTCATTTACTACACCTGGATGTCCCTTAAAGCAGGGTCTTCATCACATCGGATCATTTAATTTGATTATTGTTAAGATTTTAATAAATATAGTTCAATGTAATCAGTTTCCAATAATTGTAATACTATGGTAATTCTGAGTTTTAATTTTCTGAATTTAAAAACATTATTATGAGAAGGGGTCCAAAGGCTTCACACTGAGGTCCAGGATACACAAAAATGTTTGAAAACCTTTGGCTTAAAGTCTAAATTATCTCATATCACAGTGAGAAAAAAGAAACGCCAGTGTTGGGTGGTAGAAAATAATTGTTTCAAAGAAACTTCCATCTTTCAATTTATTCAATTCAATTCATCTTCAAAGTGTGAAGGTCGACATTAGACTTCAGAGAAATGCAACAAGGCATGAGGGCTGGACAACTGGCTGTCCTGTTAGGAGTACATGAAGTCAAATCCTCTCTCTCACATGTTTGTACTATATGACCCTGAACGAGTCACAACTTTTCATTATTCTACCCAGGGGCTGTCAAATATATTCCAACAATCCTCCCCAGTGTGACCTGAACCAGACTAAAATCTAATTGAGAAGGATTTAGCAAGATAAATAAAAAGGCAGCACAACAGGTAACTAGCATTTTACAACTAAGTTAATATATGCCTTGTTGGGATACTTTTGTTCGGTTTAGTGGTCACAGTTTCCATCTGAGTTTGATTCCTGTGATTTAGACAACTCTTTAGGATAAGAGTTTTTAAGGTAATTGTTAATGTACACTGTGGTAAAGTTAGGCAGGGATGGAGTTCCTCCAAATGGGGAGTTCCCACCACCGAACACCCTGCTCAAGCTTTGCTCTGCCTTACAAAGCAGAAGAAGGCTCTGCCCTTCCTTTCACCTGGATACTTCCTTTTCTCCAGGTGAAATGATAGACCATCCCTCTTCTTCCTCAAACACTCACACATACAAACACTCACATTCAAACGAAGGAAGGGAGGAATGAGGGAAATACAGTTGTATGAGTACCCCATCCTCTCTCAGTTCTAGAGTTGGGAGATGGGTCCGTTTCCCAACTTTCGTGTTCAGAAGTCATTGCAGAATATTCTAACCAATATTTATTCATAAGATCATAGTAAAAGGAATTGCATTAGTGGCAAACCAAATGCTAATAATACAATTAAAATGCCCATTATTCTGTATTGTTGAGGCACTATGTAACACATTCACAATCTAACTGGAAAGGAACCATAAAAGGCTATAGAGTGTGGGTCATAGACTCAAAGGACTTCACATTCAATTCAATTACGCAAGGGGGAGAGGGAGGGATAGGAGAGGGAAGGGAGGAAGGGGAGAAGGGGGGGACATTAAGGAAGTGCCAGTGACTTTGTCTAACAGGACGTAAGGCTCTGAGGATATGAAGTGGGGAGGGGAGAAACAAACAAAGCTCCTGTCTACAAGGAGTTTGCATTCTCCTGGTGGGGGTCATGTCAACAGAAAACCAGGTATTGGAGGCCTCAGAGTCCAGAGAAGAGGAGGACCTTCACATGAGGGAGATATTAGTCTCATTCTACTTGGCCACAGAGACTAGACACAGGCCCATTGAGAGGAAGTGGCAAAGAGACAAATGGAAGCTTGATGACAGGGGTAGAGGGGAAGTTCTAACAATTGGAGGTACCCCAAAATCAAATGGGCTTTTGTGTCAGGCAGTGTTTTTATATGCACTGGAGTCTGCCAAGTAACGTCTACATGGTCATTTGAAAGTTTGCTTAGGATTAATTGGGAATGAATTGTCTCTGTGGCTGCTTTCAGCTCAAGAATTCATGGATTCTGCAATTCTCTCTCTCTCTTTCTCTCTTTTTCTCTCTCTCTCTGTTTCTCTGTCATAGATATGTATGCATGTATATGTATACATATATGCACATACATGCAACATATACATATATATACATATGTGTATATTTATCTATATCTAGCTATATACATATATATATCCAGCTGTAATCCAGAAAATCCTCTGGAGCAGGTTGATCATGAAAATGGAAAGTTTAGGCTAACTTGAATAGCCTTATCTAGAATTTACTACATGATTTGAAATCAGAATGACAAATGACTGAGCAATCTGTTTCATTAGAGAATAAATTACATTATGGAGATACTAGATAAGGACACTCAAGGAGCTGAGAAATGTAACTATGACAATTGATTATCATAGCAAATTGGGTTAAACATCACCTAAGAGGGCACAGAAAACACCCCTCTTAAAAAGCTACATCTCAAAATGTCTGATCATTGAAAGAGTTAAGATATCTAACATGCAACAATTGAAAGGGAAGAATAAATAATCTTCCATTTACTAAAAGAAACACAAGTAAAAGCATCATATAAATCATGGTATTGCACAGAAAATTGTTTATAAGGCCACAGGTAATGTGACCAAGAAAACCAAATTTATGTTGATATTGAAACAAGAGCTGCTGATAAGAGGTTTTTGAAAGCTGTGATCATCTGTTTGCAAATTAAACAAAATACATACATGCATGTATAATGTGTGTACATATATATATATGCACATGTAAGTGTCTGTATGTGTGTGATCAGCAACAGTCCAAGAAAAACATAAAGTAGATGTCCTACCTCTTCTCACTCTTCTCTTGAAGGCCTCACTGCCCTTCCAGTCCCTGAGGTTCAAAACTTCAGGGTTATCTCCAGACTTTTCATTTTTACTTGTTCCTGACACACAAGCAGGTACTGAATCTCATCCTTTCTCACGTAATTTCTCCCAGCGTTTCTCACATAACCTCCGTCTCTTCTCACAGATATCTGCCACCCTCACATGGGCCCTCAACATCTCTTCACTGGGTTCTCACAATAGCCTCTAATTGCCCTTCCTGCTTTAAATCTCTGCCCACTTGAATCTAGCCTCCATACAACCACCACAGTAATTTTCCTAAAGGAAAGGTTGAACCATGTGACCCCTCCCCATTCACTCAATAAACATCAGTGATCCCCTATTAAGGACCCATAGGATCCACTATAGGTCATCATTTTTTGGCATTTGAAGCTCTTTACATTCTGGGTCCTTTCCTTATTTTCCAGCTATTTTATAATTTCTGCTCTTTGATGCCTTTTCAATGTTCCTTACCCACAATATGCATCAGCCCTTTCTCTGTCTTGGTAATGACTGTCTCAGTGTCTTCTTCTTTATCTCACTTTCTTGGAATTCCTGTTTTCCTTCAAGACTCAACTAAATTGCCATCTTTATGAGGCAATTACTGATTTTCTCTCCCTGTAACTCACGAGTCACTAATGTCTTATGTTGCAAGGTTACATTCTATAAGCTTTATGTGTTTTATTCATAGAATATGTCTATGAACACATAGATAAATGCATGTGTATGTAGGACATGCTTAAGCTTTCATATCCACTGTGAAGGTGTACAGTGGGTAAATGGCGGGGTGTGTGTGGAGATCTATGTTTAGAAACCAATGATGGATGGATAAAAAAGCTGAAATTCATTCCTTGTGGTAGTAGAGTTCTGCTAATAAGGGAAGAAAAACAGGCTATAATTTGGATTAATTCCCCCTTTCCTTATTGAGCCCTGTGCCAAGGAAGAATCATCACTTGCTGAGATGAATCTTCTCTAATGATGCCCAAAGCCCCCTTTATCTGAATGTCAATTTGTGCTCACGACAATTACAGAAATCTATACCACAACGTCCTTTAAAAAGATGGAGGGAGTCATACGTGAGACATGGAAAATAAAATTAATCTTATCTTTCTGAAAATAAAACAAATATAATCTGCTTTTAAATCATAGGTGGGATCTTCAATATTTGAGGTCCTGTTTAATATAAAATAATATATATTATATTAAATATAAAATTAATATAAAATATGTTTAATATAAAAGCCCTTCTTGAAATAACACAAAGAGTTTTTAATCTCCTTACCTCAAGTTCTCCCCAATTTCAGATTGTGTGTATGTTTGTGTATGAGTGTGAATATGCACACATGCATGCACACAGACTTGACTTTTTCTCATACTGTCTAGATACCATCTCTGATAGAAGAAATAACTTTCTCTGTGCCCCAGAGGGAAGAAAAAACAGCCATTTTCCTCTTTGCTATGGTTACAATGGCCTATGGTCTCTTTCCTGTCAGATGTCCCAGTTGGGTGTGCAGGAGCATGTTGGAGGAGAGGCACCCACACCATGTGTTTCCATGACTCTGGGGGTTCCAGGTGGCTTTTGGGGTGGCCCTTCAAGCTAAGGAGGCTCAGAGAAATGGACAAGGCTGGTAGTCTGGGGCATCGTGGCTACTTATGTTTTATAGAGGCCCTTTATCAGTGTTTACAGAGAAGAAAAAAAAAAGATGGCAGCAACCTGACTGGCACAGAGAGAGAAAGATGGTGCATCTTGCTCAAAATGACCTGGATTTGAAGTATAATAGCATTTTTTGCTGAGATGAGAGAGCAAAGAAAGTGTAATTGAAGGGGGTAAGAGGTAATCATGGTATCTTTATGACTTCTGAAGATCAGTCAATGGGATTGATGGCTACATTCTTGACTTCTTTGGGCTAAGTATCTCTGCTAGCCAAGTTGAGTTTCATCAGAAATGTATATTTGATCTAAATTGCACAATTTTCTTTTCATAAAGCAGTCGTTTGAAAAGTGAAAGATAATTATATGACATTATTTAGCATATTGTTATCCCACATTAAAATACATGTCTTTTGAGGGTACCTGTACTATTACTATTATTATTATTATTTGTCTACCATACGACTCTAGTTTCTGGGGCAAAGTAAATAGTGATTGAATAAATGAGTTCATAGAAAAGAAAGACTTGAACTAGTTAAATCTTATTGACCAGTCAAAAGCAATATTTGTATTACTGTTTCTTTTAAGTTTTAAAATTAGAATACCTTACAAACAAGCAAATTTTCTTTATCCACTCGATGACAGCAAGACCCAAGATCAAATGAGATGATAATTGTAAATTGTTTATGACAAAGAAAATGATAAATTAGCCATTTTTGTGATGTGATGAATAGAGACCCAGTCCCAGAGCCAGGAATAATATCCTAATTTAGAACAGCCAAACTTCATAGAGGATGATTTCAAGGCTCTTTATGATTCACCTTCCTCTGGATACACCATGGCTTATTACAGTCCTTCCTAAAAATATGGTTTCTAGCACTGAGCTGAATACAGTACACCATATATAAGCTGATCAGAGAAGAGTACTGGCTGAACCTGAGCCAAACCTGAAACTGTGACAAAGGAGTTCATTCTTGCCTATCATCCTGTAGAAGTGGGAACATGGAGCAAGGAACCTGGCCTGTATGGATGGCACAAAGTTAGGAGGAAGAGATCACCCATTTGATCATAGATGCAGTATATAGAAATATAGAAAGACTTTGGTGGAACAGAAAATTGGGCCAGACCTAATACATTCTAATGCTAGACTCCAAAATCAATAGAAACAAAACTAGATATAATTTGTGGGAAAATATCTAATATTTATGTAGAGCCAGCTATGTGCTAGGCACAGTGCTAAATATTATCTTATTTGAACGCAGAGAAATAGGACATATTATTATGCCCATTTTATAGATGAGGAAACTGAGAGAAAGGCTAAATGACTTCTCTGAGTTCACACAGCTAATAAGTGGGTAAGGCTAGACTTGAACTAAGGTCTTCCTGAATCCAGGTCTGGTGCTCTATCTATTGTGCCACGTAGCTGGATTTTTGAAGGACTTCAAAGTCAATATGGGTGAATATAGTGTCCTGGTAACATCCCACCCCTCAAACCAACAAACAAATAAATAAACTTTTAAAAATATTTCCTTGGTAGAATCAGAGCATTAAGAAAGAGAGAGAAAAATGATCATCTTCATATATTCTGTAGTAGACAGATCCAACCCCTCTATGCTCCCATTTGAAGTCTCATGTTCCATTCTTGTACTCCATTTTAATGAGGACGTTGGCCATTGTGTTCATCTACAGAAACATACCCA
Organism: Pseudochirops corinnae; assembly: GCA_028646515.1. Classification (NCBI taxonomy): domain Eukaryota; kingdom Metazoa; phylum Chordata; class Mammalia; order Diprotodontia; family Pseudocheiridae; genus Pseudochirops; species Pseudochirops corinnae. Next base: position 157,103 of record JAQQSV010000097.1, read on the forward strand.
GATGAATGAGCAGAAAAACAATGCTGTGTGATGATTGATTGGAAGATTTGGAATCTTTACCCTAGTTCAGTTGACCTTTAGACAGATGTGAGAACTGTCTGTAGGTATTTGAAAGACTACCATAAAGAAGAATGACTTCTTCTTCTTGTCTCCAAAGTATATAAATTGAAGAGATCTTTGGGAGCTTCCTCAAAGCAAATTTTGACTTAAAGATATGTAACCTGAGTTGAAAACCTTTAGAATTTTGGCCTGGCAGAGCACTTGACATCATTGTAAAGGGATAACTGGGATATGGGATAATTGGATGTTGCTAAGCTGAAGAACTATGGAAAAGTATATTCCCGTGGAGAACCTCACTGCCCTCAGGCAACAAAATGGCCATGTTTGACTACCTTGCTTAAGTAAAATTCATGAAAGCTGAAATCAATTGTTAATATTTCATCTATTTCTTGAAATTTTCTGAAGAGAAGCACTAATCACTGGGGAACTAGAATGTCTATCCCCATTCTCTACTTTGTGAGTCTCTAGTAAGCTCCCAACTGTGAACCTTCATTTATCATGCCTACTTCGTGCTACTCTCGCTTCATTTTTATTTCTCCAATTAAGCATAAAATGTCTTTGTCTTGTATAACATGGTAGACGGACTTTCTATGCAAATAAGCATTTGTATGGATTTGAATGTCTTTTTCCTCATACCTACCAGTAATGACAGTGGTTTGAATAAACCAGGAAATGTAGAGAACTGAGTCAATTCTTTAATCACAAGGAGAAAATTTTCTAGCTATAAGTTTCCAAAGGTGGAAAAAGTTTCTTTTTGGAAGCACTGAATTTCTTCCCATTACAGAGTCTTTTAAAGAAGATGCTGGGTGATCACTTGGATTTTTGGAGAGAGGATTCTTGGAGAGTTCCAGATTGTACTAGAATCATCCAGTTCTGTTATTCTGATTTTCTGTGACAATTCTAGAAAGAGATTTTTGCTTGGATTTAGGTTCGAACTCTTCATGCATCCTGTGGCTATGATTGTGCAATGATATCTATATTTTAGTATCTTCATTTTTAAAATAGTGATAATGATATGGCCCATTTTCCTTAAATGACTGCTGTAAGAACAGTGCTTTATAAACTGGAGAGAATTGTAAAGCTGGTCCCCACCATCATTCTATTTTCTTAGAAGAAAAGCTTACTATTTATAGCATCTTTTTAATTCCTGCTATTACCTTGAAGTTCTTGGAGGGTCAAAAAAAAGAGGGGCAAAAACATGGCCCCCTGACTAGCTTAAATACCATACGGCTGCATAGATGAGAAGGGATTTCTTGATTAATCTCTTCCAATAGTATATTTAATGTTTAGTCATATTTTCCCTTAATTTTCTTTGGCAATAAAAATTTAACATATACTTAGTAATCTTAAACATTAGAGCTAGTGGTAAGCTGTGGATAGCACCAGAAACACTTCCAGCACACGTCCCCTTTTGTCTCTATAGCCATCTAACAAAGGGATAAGAAGGAAGAGAATTGACCAGCTGACCTCATTCACAGTGGCGTAGTAGCTCTCATGCTTGAAAGTAGGGGAATTGTCATTTCTGTCTCTCACTACAATTCGAACTTCATGGTAAATGATGGTGCCCACTTTTTTGTTGACGCATTGGACTTTCACCACGATGGAATGGATATTCATTGGTGGCTGTGAGGAAGAAAGGATATTTGTTAAATGGAGAAATGAAACTACATTTATTCCTAATTGATAACTTAAGCAGTATAGATAGTATTTCCAAATGTTTTTCTATATTATAAATTCAAATACAAATATGACTTCCCTTTAGCAACTCACAGTTTTCAGGTAACATGGAATAAGATGGAGGATAAACATAATCTGTTTCTTCTATTGATTAAATCTGGAATTCAATAACATATATGCTATATCTGTGCATATAGCATACACCTTAATGAATTCCTGTAATATGTGTGTACATATATTATGTTTATACATACATTATATATAATTGATTAGCAAGGAGCAAATCAAACATATTGCTACTCCAAGAGAAGTCTTGTTTTATGGACACCACAATAATAACATTTTAATACATTTATTTTAATACATTATATGATGTTATCTTATGGCATATTATATAATTTTATATTTCATGTCATATCATAATCACATCACAAAATAATAGTGCATCACAACATATTATCTTGTTTCATATTATATTAAATCAAATGAGACAATATTTGTAAAGCAGTAGGCACAATGCTTACAAGATGTTAGGTATGATATCAATGTCAACAATGATGATGATGAAGGTATATTATAGTATATTTTAGTCAGAGACATATATGTGTGGAGAGAGAGAGAGAGAGAGAGAGAGAGAGAGAGAGAGAGAGATAGAGAGTGAAAGAGACACAGCACAAATGTAGGCTCCTAGGTGGTTCAGTGGACCTGGAATCAGGAGTCACAAAGTCCTGAGTTCCAAGCAGGACTTGGACACTAGCTATGTGACCCTGGGGAAGTCACTTAACTCCTGCTTGCCTTAATCCACTGGAGAAGGAAATGAGAAAACCCCCCAGTATCTATGCCAAGAAAACCCAATATTGGGGTGCTGTGGTCCAGGTGGTCACAAAGAGTTGGACCCAACTGAACAACAGAGCAGTGTTTAGAACTTGCACAGGACTTGGTATCAGGAAGACCTAGATTGAGATCCTGTCTCAATTAGTAGCTGTGTGTTCCTGGGCAAATAATTTTTTCTCTCAACCTTGATTTTTCATCAATAAAGTCGGGGGATAATAATATCATGTACTTTACAGGGTTGTTTTGAAGACCCAGTGAGGTAACAAGCATGAAGCAAATTGCCAACCTTAAAATGCTATATGAATATCAGTTGTTATTAAACAAGAACAACATAGCAATGACATGGCATAAAGAAAGGGCATTATGTAGGGGTCAGAGTACCCAAGTTCAAATCCCAGCTCTACTTCTAACTTGTATGACTTTGGTTATCTAGACAATGATGAGTTCAGGCTGAGTGACATCTAAAATGGTTTACAAACTCTATACCTTAACTTATTCAAAACAAAACAAAAATCCAAAGAGAAGAAAGAATAGTAATGTACAATTTAAAGGCTAGAGCTGTGTACAAAGCCATGTATAGGTATGAGGAAGCAGAGCTGGATCCAAGGTAAGAAGCAGAAAAGCAAAAACATAAAGCCGAAGTCCTGTCACAGTGGGAGCACGTTCCCAACATTTTAGTTACAAAGATAATAGAAAATTGCAATAAAAGCAGGATTCAATAGTGCTGGGAAAGTCAGTTTCATCATAAATTTGTAGATTTTGATCTGGAAGCAACCTCAGATGCCACTGACCTCATTTTACAGATGAGAAAACTGAGTCCCAAAGAGACTAACTGGTTTTTCCCAGTATTAAACAGTAAATAAACCTCTGAGGTAGAAAGCTCCCAATTTCCCCACCTCCACGTCTAACCCTAGGATGCCTTTAACATTTTCCCATGTGATGAAAATCTCATTCGACAAGAGCCGAGAATCTGACAATTGTGTTTTTATATTACTTGTTCAGACTATCAACTTTCCCAAGGCAGAAGAAGCCAAAATGGGAACTCTTACGTTAGATTTTATTCTGCCTGATAAAAGACAAACTAGTTCATGATGTGGAAGGGAACAGATTCTTGGGAAAGAATGATCTTTTTATCGGGGGCATTGATAAACTGGAGTATTTCTAGAGGAGAGCAAGCAATATGATGAAAGATAGAGAAATCTTGTTATAGAACACAGAACTGAGGAAATGATGAAAGTTTCCCCTACAAAAGACTATGTGGAATCTGTATTTGGATTTCTATTTGTTATTTGTATAGTGATTTATGTTTTGTTAAGGAGCTATGCATAGGTAGGTAGCTAGACAAACAGATATTATATATATGTATATATGTATGTATATATGTGTGTATGTGTGTATCCCTCAAAAAGACACATATACTTATATATACAAATGTATATGCATATGCCTAACTACACATAAGCATATATAAAGATATGCCCACTATGTACACATGCATGCATGCATGAGTGTATGTGGATACACTGATCTGCATATATAAATAATCTTATTTAATCCATAAGTTAACCCTGTGAGGTAGGTACTATTATTATAATACCAATTCACAGATCAGGAAATTGAGGCAAATTGAGGTTGGGTAACTTACTCAGAGTCATACAACTAGAAAATACCTGAAGCAGGATTCAAACTCTGTTACTGATTTTAAGTTCAACCATTCAGTCACTACTCTACCTACCTAGTACAAAGATTTTGCTTAAATGCTTTTTTTTTTTTAAGCATTATTATCATTGAATCAGCCCTTTGTCTTCATTGGTATCAAGAAGTCTTGCTAAGGACACTATCTCCACAGGTCAGCACCTTCTCTGAACCTTAGAATTTGAGAGAATTATCTCTGGCTCTGCTCAGTTGGTATGTATCAGAGACTGGAGTTGACCAGGTCTTCATAAGCTGTCTATTTCTCTATAAACTTTGTCATTCTTCCCATAATAGTCTTTTAGTACTTTTCAATCCTTTGAAATGCTGTTATGTGAAAGAGGGACTTGATCTAATATGTGTAGTTTCCAAGGACAAATATCACATCAGTGGCTGGCAAAGAGGGCAGAAGATATCAACTCAATGTGGCAAGCAGGAGGAATATTGTTTTCAATTCAAACCATCCAGAAATTGAACATACTCTCTTTGAGAAGGTCTGTGGTACAGTGTGGGGTGGTGGACTTGGAGTTAAGAAAACCTGGGTACGAATCTCTTTTCTGGTACAGAATAATTTTATGATCATGGGCAAATCACATAATCTCTGAGATTTTTTCCCTACTTTAAGCAACTTGATAATACATTGGATAGATACTGGAGCTGGAATCAGAAAATGCTAGATTCAAATCCATATTCAGACACCTTCTAACTTTGTAACCCTAGAGAATTCCTTTAACCTCCCTTTGCCTCAGTATCCTGATCTGTAAAATTAGAATAATAATAGCATGTATCTTCAACGATTCTTGTGAGGATGAAATGAGCTAATATGTGCAAAGCAAGTTGAAAACTTTAGAGTAATATACAAATACAAGCAATTACTATTATTATCACTAAAATGGGGATAAGAAAACATCACAGGAAAATTTTCAGGTTCATTGGAAGAAATGGGAAATGTGCTTTTACAACTTTAAAGTGCTAGATAAATACTAGTTGCTATCATCATCATTATGAAAGTGCTGACTTCCCTCTCTTTAGAGGTGTTCAAGCAGAGACTGGATGCTATAGTTTTATACAGAGGATTCCTGTTTTGAATAGGAGATTGGGTTTTGTGATACCTTGGGGCCCTTCTCATTCCATGAGTATGTGTATTTCAATGGTTTGGTAGGGAGACAGTGCATATTTGAATAGAAATCTTAGACAAGATACACAGGCTACATTCACCTTTGGCACATGATCTTCAAGGGCAGCCCCGTGAATGAGATTTGTCTTTGTTTGGGCCTTTGTTTCTATAAGTGAAAAATGAGGAATTTGGACAACACGACTACAGAAATTCTTTTAATTCTAGGCCTGTGATCCCAATATGTTGCCTAAATTCTGGCTCTGTGCTTTAGTAGGATTTTGGATGAGATGGCTTCTGAGGTCCCTTTTGGCTTGATTTTTTTGCTCCTATCATATTTAACCTCTAAAAATTACATGAGAAATATCTAAAACTTTTTCATTATGGTCCTCATCCCACTTGCATTAGCATTATTGGGACAGAAATGTTATAGCCCTTGCAAATAGATCAACCATTCTGGAATACCAAGTCACCAAATGGAGCACCTATATAACCATACATTAGGAATATCCAGAACCCCTGCAGAGGTTTTCATTCTATAGTCCAGTTTCCCCTCCTCCCTCCTTACCTCCCTGTTAGCCTAGATCGAACACAGAAGGCAATAAATTCTCACCCTAATGGTTCAGAGCTGAAGGCAAGAATTCCCCATGGCTAATACATAACAGACACATTGTAATCTGATGTTAGAATAGATTCCATTCTGCTGTACGGGACGGCTGTAAATATGTCAATTGTACTTCTACCAAGTAGATTAGTGAGAGGTTAGGGACACCAAAATACTCAAGAATGGGCTGAGGAAACTCTAGTTTGTCTGTCATAGTTAAAGGCAAAAAAATAACTCACTGTAATTTAATTTTCACTAATTCTCTTTAATTGTTTTGCTTAGCCAATGAAGAAAATATGCATATTTTTGGAGTAACTAATTACAATAACTATCTTTTATAGATAGCCAAGCATACAAACTAGTTTATATATTTCATATGAATAATGTTTAGCAATTTGGGAGAAATGTGGTTTTTTTTTGCATTTTTATCTTTCAAGAATCAAAAATTTAAAAGGATCCTCACATTGGGAATTTATAGAGGTGATAAATGTAGAGTTTAGTAGCTCTCTACAAACTATTAAAAAAAATAAAGAGATTTCTAATGATCTGCAGAGGATATTGATTTCCTGTCCTTTGTAAACACAATTCTTTGGAAGTGAAGATAAAACTCTTCTTGTCATCAATTTTAGTCCAAGTATATCTAGTCTTCACAGGTAGGAATAATCTTTCCAATAGTTTCCCTCTTTTCAAGATTTTTGTTCTGTCCTAATATCCAAAGCATATGAATAAAACTAATCTATCAGCAAATGAGAAGGCAGTGGAGGGCTAGAAACACCACCAGGAGGAGAGAAGATAGGGAATAGAAGGAGGAGGGATGAAAGTGGAGATGAGACAATTGGCTTATATTGAGAACTAAAGAAACAAAGCAAAGCAGTGTCCTCAAAATTCTAAAAAGAAGAAGAGCTATTTTACCCAGTGGGTAATACATTTTTGGTGTTTTGTTATCTAAAAAGATGATAAAGATTGAAATTATAAATAGGCTTTTGGAAGGATCATAGAAATGGACAGATGTTCATTGTATATGGGATGATTAAGGGAATTTAGGGATGTTTAAAGCTGTCATAAAAGCAGCTGAAACTTATTCACGAAATTTGCTCAAAGTATTATATGGAGGATACACACATTTATTTATTTTTAAGAAATAAAGAACTTTCTTGCTGAGACAGTTGTACAAGTCAGAGATGGCTTAAGATCATTGAGGACACTTGTTGAAGATGAAAAAGAAATAACCGAAAAGATACTTGATGCTGAACTTAGAATTTAGGGTGAGTAGAAAAAGAGAACTGATGATGATGGTTTTGAATTGGGAATAAAACATTTCTTCCTTTAACAGTTCTTTGCATATCATCAGACTCAATGCAGTGGAGCAGAAAGAATGCTGGCTTTGGAGCCAGAGCATCCAGGTTCAAATCCCAGCTCTGCCACTTACTACAAGTGTGACCTTAAGCAAGTTACTGCTCTGATCTGTCTTCAGTTTCCTTCTATGTAAAGTAAGGATTTGGGATAGATAGAACGTGATGTCTTTTCAAAATCTACATAAATGACCTTAGGCTCATTGGCTATTTTGATTTGGGCCTCAATGTTTTTGTGTATTTGGAGATTTTAACAGACTGTCTGATGCAAAATGGATGGCAATTTACTCTATGTAATTAGGGCCAATAGCCACCAGTTTGGAGGGATGAATAAATTCCTTGAAAGGCTGAATGTCTGGAATTAAGAACACAAAGATATAGCAATGTTAAAATAGGATTTGCTTAAATTTTCTAGCTTAACCTCATGGAGAATACCTGATGTTTATTCTCAGTTTAGGGCATAAATTTGCTGAACCATTCCTGCAAAGACTGATCGTCATAAGAGGGAGTGGAAGAAATGGATTTAAGGTTCCTTTCACTTCTAAATGGATGACCCAATGAGTTTTTATTTGGATAACATGACAAAAATTTTCACCTGGAGGCATTCACTAGCCATTCTACTAGAATGAGGTTCATGATCAAAAGCCAGGAGGGGGAAAGCATTTACAGTATCTCACTGTCTTATTTCCCTCTTTACTCCATTCCAAAAGGCAGGAAGACCAAATTTTACATGGGACTACAATTGTCTACAATTCACAGAAAGTAGACAGATCTTAAATAGAGTTTATGGATGCAGGTTTTTCAGTGTATTAAGCACTATTCAAAGATCATTGCTGTTTCCTGAAAGGTTTTAAGTAAGCCAAGAAGCCTGACTGAAGGCAGGAACTGGTGGGGGAAAAAAGCTAAGGGCCAGAACTGGGACTGTCCTTCCTCATTTTTATTCTTTCTTTCTTTCTTTATTTTTTTACCAAAGGGAATGAATGAATATTCAAAATTACTGAGAGGATAAGCAACTTGTCCAGGATCAAGAAAGTACTAAGAAGAGTTGGATTATTCAAACTCAGCTTTGGTGCCAAATACAGCACTCTTTCTATAGCCACCACTGGATGTTGGGTGAAGCTCAAAAGGCAGATTTCCAAATACTCAAATTTATCCTCATGTCATAGTGATGGATGTTTCTCTCATAGGAACATTATCAAAGCTAATTTTTCTCCTAGATCATGGTTTGTACATTTTAGCTATGTGGCTCCCTGGCTGTGAAAATGGTCTGCACTTACTACATGGGGGCAAGCTACATTCTCCAAGAAGGAAAACAGCAACTTTCTGCTCATCATCTCTGGCTCCAAGGCAACGGGTGCTCACCAACACCAAACAAGGCCTTTGGATCTTCTAGTTCAACATTGCAAATATTCCTAACTCACTGAGCCGGGTAATTCTAATCTCTTTTCACTAGAAAATCTCAACTGTCAAGAGAACTGAGAGGTGAGTGAAAGAATGAGCAACCTTGTCAGGAGCTTATCCTTTCATTTTCTTCACATCTCTTTTCTCACCTTTCATCCATACGAGTTGTGTGATGTTGGGGCAAGCCATTTAATCTCTCTATTTACTTCATCATATGCTTTGCAAATATTCATATGTGTATCATTATTGTTGGCAGGTTTTTTTTTCCTACTCAACAGCACGTATTCTTGAAGGAAAGGATAATTCATTCTTTGTATTTGTACCCTCAGTGCCTAGCACAGTGCCGTACTTACCTCATGCTTAATAACGAATGAATGAATCTACATTTCTTCATTATAAAAATGAGATTTCATTGTGTTGTGGTGTCAGATAGGAAGGATAAAAATGGTATAGCAAGATCAGCTGCCATTATACTCATCACTGTCATTATCTTGTTGACACCACCACTGTCATCGTTGTTAACATTGTCATCATCATCTCCACCACCACCACCATGTTTATTGTCACTGTCATCAAATTGGGTTTGGAAAGCATGCTAGTATTGAATATTTCATATGTGTTTACTCTTCCATGCTATGTCCCTTAACTCACTTGGGTATATACAAATATGTTATCTTATCATCACCCCTCAAGAGGCATTGTCACTTCCAATTACTATTTTCCTATTTGGGTTTTGCAGCATAGGGCTGTTAATTTTGTGTACATGACTATGGGATATAGCCTGATGCAGTGGAAGGAACCTTGGGGTAAGAGTCAGAAGCTGGGTTCACATCTCAGCTCTGCTACATACTATATTCTGACTTTGAGTAGGTCCCTTACTTTCTCTGGATCTCTATTCCCTTATTTATAAAGGGAGGGCATAGATTGGATGAAGTTGAAGATTTCTTAGAGAGCTAAATCTCTCATCCTAACTTTTTGCTGGAGCATTCATTGCCTAATCAACATTTTAACATGCAGAGAAAGATTTTTTTATATTTCCAGAAGTAGAAGGAGAACTTTAAACAATCAAAGAAATTACATGGAATATAAACTCCCTTCATATTTTAAACAGTTGAGAAAACTGATGCCTATTGGGAGGTTATTTGATGACTTACATAACTAGTAACAGTATTAGCGTCAGAGCTCAAATTATAAAGTTGGGTCCCTTCACTTTGAGTCTGGGGATGATGATGATGATGATGATGATGATGATGATGATGATTGTGATGGTGATGGTGATGGTGATGATGAGGGTGATGATGATGGTGATGATGAGGGTGGTGGTGGTGGTGGTGGTGGTAGTGATGGTGGTGGTGGTGGTAGTGGTGGTGATGATGGTGGTGGTGATGATAGTGATGATGATGTTATCACAGAACTCCAGGGACCAATTTCTTTGTGCTTATACTGCTTTCACCCAATGCAGATACAATCATCTATATGAATGAGTGCCTCAAGGGACTGTTGTAAAAATATCTGTCACTCAGTCAATGACCTTCCATATGGTCAGTGCCATATTGGATCAGTTGGAATTTTTCTACACTGGTCTTCAGAGGATGGACACACATCTGTCCTTAGGGCTGAGCTCAAATTCTTACTAAGCTGTTAGGATCTCCCTAAGATTTCACCCTTTGTGTATAGTATTCAAGAATCCAGGTCCCCTGCACAATGTGATTAAGATACCAGAAAATTATTTAATGTCACTCTAAAACGTGAAAGTTATAACTTGTTTCCAAAAAAAAAAAATGACCAATTTTGCACTTTGTCAAAGAGGTCAACACATTCCTATCCATTTTCTGAAATGCCAGCAGTCTAATTTACACAGATCGAAACATCGTTGTGCTTCTGTTCTTCCATTCATTAGTCACACATTACTTATTTAGGTTAAGGCCTTGGCATGAGTTTTCTATGTTTAATAGTTGTTTCTCTCTAGACTTTCTGGGTCTCTATGGAAAGTGAGATTCAGAGAAAAGAGAGTATGAAAGAAATAAACTAACATCTCTGTCCAGGACTCTGCCGGTGCTATTTAGGAAGAGCATCTGTTTGACTGGATCCAACATCACCCAGTAATCCGTGTTGTCCTTTAATGAGAGCTCAATGGTAGGATTGGGGCCCCCAGCTGTCCCTTTGATGAGCATGTTGTCCACGATGATTGTACCTGCAAGCAAAAAAAGGAATCTGCTTAAAACCACATATATTGCCTATGCTCTTTAGCAAGCACCAAAACATTTCACCGAGTGATGAGATGCTGATCTCTTTTTAACTAGAATTTCTGCACATTTACTTAAAGAGTTAGCTTTGATAGTGTTCACTGTGGGAAAGCAGACATGATCACAAGAAAATACACAGAAGAGATTATTTGAGGGGGAAGAGGTGGGCACATGAGAGAATATAGGAGTAGTTATTTAGCCAGAAAATTAGATCCACCATAGGCTGGCCTTCTATCCTCTTCATATCATGAGTTTATTCCTCCTTACTTCCCACTCCCACCCACCCACCTCCACAGGAGTTATCTTATCATGAACAAAAGTAACACCAGTAATAACAAAAGCCGATATTTCAATTCACTCAGGAAAGCTTCTGATATAGAGATTCTAAGGGGAAAAGAAGATAAAAGATAACAAAAAAAAGTAGATTCTTCCCACAGTGAGAGTTGCTGTGGCTTATTTTTCTCCTCCTTTCCCTAAAGCAAATCCTAAAAAGATAAATCGGACTGTTCTTTACATCCACCTGCTGGTTTGTGGCTCTTCAAAGTTGATCATTGCATATGGTACTCTTTCAAGATGATTGCTATGGCAAACATCCAGGCAATAGCCAGGCCACTGTCAGATAGCACTAGGAAAAATGGTAATCCTCCTCTTTTCACCACTTAGCAATGATGCTGCCTTAAGTTCGTGTTACATGAGGATAACTCTAATGGAGTGGAGTTGAGTCCGAAGAAGATCAGACTGAGACGGGAGACACTGAACACTTGTATCAAGTATTTTTATGACTATCATAAAGAAGGAAGATTAGACCTACTATTCTTGACGCCAAAAGCAAAAAAAAAGAGGAAGAACATGTGAGTGTTAAAAAGAGACAAATGAAATTGCTTCATACAAAAGATTCAGTCTTATCTCTCCTGCTCTCCAATGTTTACGACTACCTAGAAAATTGTTTCATGTTCATTTTTAAACCATTTTTCATTGACTTAAGTCTATGTGTTGTTTTCCTGCCAATTGAATGTAGAAGTTGGAGGCTGTTTAATTTTGGCACTGTATCGATCAGTCAATAAGCATTCATACGCTAGGTTTAACATTAAGCTTTGGAGAAAGAAGGACAAAAGTAAAGTAGAACTCGACCGATAGAATCTTACTTTCTAATGGGAAAGAGAATGTATACATATATATATGTTTATATAAAACACATAAAAAAGACAAAAGATATGTTTATAGGGACATCAGCAATTGGGGTTTGGGGTAGATCAGTTTAAATCTGATATGGAAGGGGTTAGTGTTTGTGGGCAGGAGTGTAGAAAAGTCCTTCTGTGGATGGAGGTATTGAACTGAGTTCTGAATTGAAATTCCTATCTGCAGTTTCTAGAACTGCACATGGGTCATAGCAAGCATTTAATTAATTCTGTTGAAGTTTAAATTAATGAATGGATGTATGAGAATAAAAAAAAAAACCTGAGCAATTGTAGGTGTCCTTAAGTAAAACAGATTAGCTCAAGAGACAGAGGGTTTCTCCTCACAGGATGCACTTAAGCAAAGGCTGAATGCCTGGCACACAGTATGTGTTCAGGCAATGTTTGTTGACAAGAAATGACTAGAAGGAATTTTGTCATGGGAGGGGTTAGAGCTGATGCCCACATTGGTCCCTTCCAGCTCTCAGATGCTAGGATGTTTTGTCAAAAGGGAAAGCTAACCTAGAGTAAGTGTTCTCCTTTGGGTCTTTTTATTACTCATATTCTATATAAAAGGGGATGTGGCACTAAAAATGAAAATATAACCTCTTCAAGACACTAAAGTAAATTGTGAACATCCAGGGAATTCGCAGCCTGAGGATATCAGGCAAGAATATATTTACAGTATATAAATAAGAATTTGCTCTTGAAAAATGCCTGGGTGAAAAATCAATCTGAAAGCCACAAACCAAATCTGGAGTTGGGGGATAAAAGTCCCTTTGCACCCTGATCTAGCAGAGGTAGGCATTTATCTCTCGTCAGTTTATAGGTTGACAGTGGGATACTGCAGGAAGATATGGAACCTGTGGACTTTGTTTTGAATCTTGGCCAGGATATTTCATTTTTTGGGGGGAGGGGGGGAGGAAGGGATCAGTTTCTGAATCTTTAAAATGAAGCTATCACATGGCCTGATCTTGAAGGTCCCTCCAAGGGCAAAACCCTATGATCAGAAAGTGTCCTAATATTGACATATTAACACTTACCACATCGATGCTAAGGTTTGTTCCCACACAACACTACCAATTGGGCACTCTCACTTTTAATACTCTTTAGTACCTCAGTGGATATATGATCTCATCAATGCAGGCATTCCCACCAAGCATGTAGATAATAGCCCACCTTTGCCTGCCCATTGTATGTGGACTCATTCACGGAACTTCTATAAAGTCTCCACAGGCTATCTATCCTATATGCTGGTATCCATCTTTGTCATTTCTTCTCCTTTCTGTTCCTAACAAGGGAATAAATGGATTGTCCATTGCTCATACCATATCTTTGTGATGGGATGGAGCATTTTTCTTGTAATGTTTGTTATTCATGCTATTTATTATCACACCAGCCATCTTCCTTTAAAAGAAAACCCCGTTGTTTAAAGTGAATGCACTAAAAGCTATAACCAACCTGTTTTTTTAATTGTATGATTCCTAAATAAGGTAGTTTTCTCTTGTCACACATGCTAAATAACCAGATCACTTCCCATTCCCCCTTTTAAATATCATGTAAAGCATGGGTTAAGAGAGGAGACATCAGTTGCTCCTAGCTGGCTTTGTCCATCCTCTGAAATGGCAGGTCTGTAACTTTCTTACAAAACACCTGAATGGACAGAGAAGAGACTGATGGCATTTCACCTCCCTTTTCCAGGAACATTTTCAAGGCCCCAAAATGCACCTGTTAGTGAAATTTGCACATACCCATCCTTGGTCATATTGTTCTGTCTGTCTTTCAGGATGTGTGTAATTACTGAATTATATGCAACTCTCTTCTCTGTTCCAGGAAAAGAAAATAAAACCAGCATTAAGGACACAAAGCCTGTTGGCTGTAGAAATTTATATCTGTGGGCTGTACAAATTTATATCTGTGGACCCATTGTGCACAAAAGATTGTGGTTGAGACTTACTCTCTTTATCCCTACCTCCATGCTTTATTTAACACACACAATATGAAAAAGACATATTTATATATGTGTGTATGTATGTATTTGAGTCTTATGTGAAAATATATTTGAATGAAAAGTAAAGATACCATAACAATTATTTTAAATGCCAATAAAATATTTTGAAAATATTCAAGCTAAAATTATATTCATGTATTTAACAATATCTATTACAATGTTCCATCTATCCATTCATCTGTTTATTTATCTATCTTTCTCTCCATCATTTTACTCATCAGTAGAGTAACAAGCATTCCTTGCTCTCAGTTTATCTCAGAGCTCTTTGATTGCTTTGGAATGAATAATCTGATAGTTTATGATATATGCAAATTACCTACAGGAGATGGAGAAAAGAAGTCTTAGGTAAGTCCTGATAGTTGTTTTCAAGTATGTGAAGGCAGGCAGAGATTTGAATTGTTCTGATTGGCTGCACATGGAAGAACTAGGTAGGACAAATTTGTTGAAATTTCCTAAAAGCAAACTGATCATTGAGCTAGGTATAGACTTAGGGACTAGCCCTGTAATTTCATTGCTCTAGGGAGCACCCAATTGCAAAAATTCCTCTTACCAAAACAGATGGCTACTTGAGCCAAAATATATACTCTAACAGATTTGCTTATAGCAAATAGCATTTGAAGAATGGCATAAGAAGGCAATATATTGTTTGTAGTCACATAGCCAACATGTTTCTGAGGAAGATCTTGAAGCCATATCTTAGCTCCAAGGTTGCTCTCTATGTACTAGATTGTACTTCTACTCTGTTTATAATTACATATCCTTAGCATAACTTCCTAACCATTTAAACTCCTGTAAAATGGACTAGAGCAGTGGTTCTCAACCTTCCTAATGCCGCGACCCTTTAATACAGTTCCTCATGTTGTGGTGAACCCCAACCATAAAATTATTTTTGTTGCTACTTCATAACTGTAATTTTGCTACTGTTATGAATCATAATATAAATATCTGATATGCAGGATGTATTTTCATTCTTACAAATTGAACATAACCCACAGGTTGAGAACTGCTGGACTAGGTCATCTTGAGACACCTCTCATTAAAGACTGGTTTATCATCTCTTGGGAATGTAGAGGATACACTAGGTAGACTTTTGATGGAGCCTGCTTTAACTGACTTGGGGAAGCTGATAATAAACTTTACAGCAGTATTATTCCTACTGCAAAATCAGTAATCTACACAATAGGGCTGGCTTTTGTTAATTGTTCAGACTCAATAAGGTATTAATGTGCATATTAAATTCAAAAGTTTGTTCATGTACATCTGTCACCCTATCCCCAGCCTGATGATTGAACATTTACCCAGATACCCCTAATGCTGATCTATAGACATGGTTTGATGTCATCAGAAGTGCAAGAGAAGGTACAGTGAAAGAAATTATTAGGAAAGAGAAGGTCATCTGCCAATAGTCTAATAATAATAATAGTAAAAATAATAATGATTTACATTATGCTTTAAGTTTTTAAAAGTACTTTCCATTAATTATCTCATTTAAGATTTGCTGAATCACTGACTTTAGATTACACTTGGATTAGAGTGGTCCTTGATGGTCCAGCAATGCTGACATTTTGTGATTCTATGTTATGGGCCAAGCTAGGCATAATGCTGAAGATACATCAGACTAGCCCCTTCTGGGTATGCTGTCTAGATGCTAATCTACATATGTAAGGAGAGTTAATCACCAGAAGGTGACCACTAGATTATAAAATATTTTGCAAATCTAAAAAGTAGACAAAACTTTTAAAAGAGTCTTTATTCTTATGCCCATTTTGCTTCCATAGTGGTAGGAAAGGGAGACGGAGCGCTAAGAAAAACTGAGTTTGTGAATATGCTGAAAATACAAGTATCTATATTAAATTTTTTTTTTTGGCTTTTTGGAGAGGGGAAGGTAGGGCAATTGGGGTTAACTGACTTGCCCAAGGTCACATGGCTAGTTTTGTATTAAGTGTCTGAGGCCACATTTGAACTCAGGTCCTCCTGACTCCAGGGCCAGTGCTCTATTCACTGCACCACCTAGCCACCCCAATTAAATAATTATTTTTTGGCACAAACAAAGTCAATGCAACCAAGATTAGAAGGTAAGCAGAAAACTGGGAAACAATTTTACAGCCATTGTCTCTCATAAAGGCCTCATTTCTAAAATATATATAGAACTGAGTGAAATTTATAAGAATGCAAGCCATTCCCCAACTAATAAAAAGTCTAAGGATGTGAACAAGAAATTTCCTGATGAAGAAATTAAAATTATGCATAATATATAAAAATGTTCCAAATCACTATAAGTTAGAGAAATGCAAATTAAAACAATTCTGAGGGTGTCATATCACACCTATCACATTGACTAACCTGACAAAACAGGAAAATTCTAAATGTTGGCCAAGATGTGGGAAAATTTGAACACGAATGCATTGTTGGTAGAGTTATGAACTAATTCAACCATTCTGGAGGGCAAGTGGGAACTGTGTGCAAAGGGCTATAAAACTCTTTGATGCAGCAATACCACTACTAGGTCTGTATCACAAAGAGATCATATAAAAGGTGGAAAGGACCCACATGTACAAAAATATTTATAGCATATTTATTTATGATGGCAAAGAATTGGAAATTGAAGGGATGACCTCACTATGGGAATGGCTGAACAAGTTGTGGTATTTGAATGTAATAGAATACTAATGTTCCATAAGAAATGATGAGCAACAGATTTCAGAAAACCCTGAAAAGACTTAAATGAACTGATGCTGAGTGAAGTAAACAGAACCCAAGAGAACATTGTACATACTACAGTAACATTATGAGATGATCAACTTTGATAGACTTAGCTCTTCTCAGAAATGCAATGATCTAAGACAAATCCAAAAATCTCATGATGGCAAATGCTATTTACATTAAAGAAAGAACTGTGGAGACTGAATTCAGATTGAAGCATACTATTTTCTCTCTATCTTTATCTTTATTTCTCACAGTTTATCCCTTTTGTTCTGATTCTTCTTTCACAGCATGGCTACTGTGGAATTATGTTCAATATGACTATACACGTATAGCTTATACTAGATTTTTCAATGTCTTGGAGAGAGGGAAGGGCAAGGAGGGAGGATTGAGAACTCAAAAGCCTTTAAAAGTGAATGTCAAAAACTAAAAACAGATACATAAATAAAAAGAAAATACAAGTATCACCTTCCATAGTAGAATGTAAATTGTTTAACTCTGCCATGTCCCTTATGATTATGTCAAAAAAGTGATACCAATGGGGAAAATTAGCTAAAGAATGACATAAGTGATAATAAGAGAGGGTGGATTGAGGACTCCAATAGTTCACCTTCTCAAGTTCCTCAAAAGTCCTCAAAAATCCTTGTCTTTATGTCTGCAATACTCTTAGCACAGTGTCTGGAACAGGGCGGGTGCTTAATAAATGAATGGTTCTGGACTGCCTAGAATGTGTTTTTTGAAGGCAAGGGCTATTTTCACTTTTTCGTGGAATTCCTAGAGTCTTGCACAGGGAAGATGTCTTCTATCAGGGAGCTCCCAGGGAGGAATTCATTCCTTTTACCAATACAGGTCAATACCTGTACTTCAATCTGTAACCTTGCAACATTGACTGGAGGAGGGAGAGTTTAAGTGACTTACCCAATGCAACACAGACGGTATGAGTCAGAGGTGGCCTGTGAGGCAAGCATTTCATGGCTCTAATGTCAGCTCTCTATCTACTATTCTATTCTGCTCACAGAAAACTTTACTATTGTATAGTATAGCAAACACTTTATAAAACCTCAGTGACGGATTAATTATTAAACATTTCTTATAGATTTTCAAGTCTTTTTGCAAATGCCGCTGAAAAGCATCAGCAAAGTCATATAGGTTTCTTTCCTCTCTCCCTCCTTCCTTCCTTCTTCTTCTGTCTTTTGTGTTTAAATAATCATCTCGTATACCTAATATCAATGATAAAATTACATAATAAAATATTCAGAATTCCAAGTATAGTAGAACATGTTTCTAATCTATGATACTGGGAAGGCTGTGGTTGGTGGGTTAGTGGATTAACTGGAGCTCAGGACCTCTGAGCAATAGTCAGTTAAAAAATCAATTTGTTATTCCAAGGAAGACTAGCACCAATATGATAAATCTCCAGGAGTGGGAGGCCCAAAAAGGTACAAAGTCAGCCTATGTCAAAAATAGAGCAGATCAAATTATACATGTCATTCAGGGATGTCATCAGACCCTGGGGGAACCATTGCACTTCAAGTCTAGGTGAGGCCTAATATCTCTTTCTCTATCTCTGCTTCTGTTTCTCAATCTTTCTTTATTTGAAACAAGAATAGATAGGTAGATAGGTAGATAAATAGATAGATAGATAGATAGATAGATAGATAGATAGATAGATAGATAGATGATAGACAAAAATTGATCTAAAGATCACCATAAATCTCTCTATTTCTCTCTCTCTCCCCATCTCTTGTTCAATCCTATCCTATCTATCATCTAATTATGTTCAGAAAGACCCAAAAAACAAGTCAAAATATTCCAAATCCTTGGATTTGGTGTTGTGCCAATATTTTTCTTCTGTTGTTCTCTGGTTAATAGCAAGACATCTAGATCAAGGCCCTGAGCATGTTGAATGGACCCTCTTGCTCCCTATTGCCAGATATAATGGAGACCATGAACAAGGTCATCAGCATGTGAAAGGGCAGGACTGGGATTTTGATTGGTTGTATTAGTAAAAATACTTGTGATGGTAAGTTTACAGCTCCACTGGTATATCACTGCTTTCTGAAGAAGAGTTGAGTTAAAATCTAAGCCATCACCACGTCTACCTTAGTACAGGATGATACATTTTTCTCCATTCTTTTAATCTTTGATAGTCTCAGATGAATGTAGACTGTATAAACAAATCAATGCAGTGGATAATTGTCCAAATTTAAATTATTGTAACCTTTCTGAGGCCTGGATCCCCATGGCAAAAGGTCACGTCAGTTCCATTGCCTGAACATCATATCTGTGCTTTATCTTCCTTTGATTTCAAAACTTAATTCTTATTTTCATGTATTCAAACCAGATGTAAAGCCATGCTGAGTAAAAGCTGTCCTGAATTAGGCATGGCACATCAGAGCATATTTCTATCCATTTCTATCTTGTATAAACATCTAGTGAGTAAAATATCTCTTCCATGTCTTGAGGATTCAAATTCATCTGAAATCATATTAGTTCTTTATCTCTGTGTCTTTTTATACCCTCCATTTTTTTAAAAATAAGGAGTATGAGTGAAAACAAAACTCTAGCACAGTGGTTTTCAACCTGTGGGTCGCAACCCCTTTGGGGGTAGAATGACCCTTTCACAGGGGTCACAGGGATAGCCTAAGACCATTGGAAAACACGCATTTCCGATGGTCTTAGGAACCGAGACATGGTTCCTCTATCTGTCTCCAGGCGGGTCTGGCCACATGCAGATATGCCCACATATTAAAGAATCGGGGCATCAGGAAGGTTGAGAACCACTGTTCTAACATAAAAACATCTCTTCCTAGGATACAGAAGTAGATATTCATCACATTGAGCTTTCCTAAATAAATACTGGTTTTTACATGACCCCTGAAATCATCCTAGGAATTCTTAGAATGAAGATTATTTTTCTTTAGCCATCTTCTCACCTTCTGCATCAGTATATTTCTCAGAAATTTAAAGTGAATCTTTATACCAAATCAAGGCCTCACTTACTTAAATCAATTAGACTTTCATTAATTTTCTATTTATGCAAATGATCTTCCAGGTACTAGACTCTAGGTGCCAGAAGGTGAAAGGAAAAGACACCTGCCATCAAAGTGCTAACATTGTATCAGATGTATATAATAGTTAAATGATATATTTGTTATAATATTCAACAAAAACATAAATACAGCTAAATTGGTAACTTTAAGGACATGTTAAGTAACGGGAATACTTTTCAAGTGTTATTGCAAGTCACCAATGATGTAGGCAATTCAAAACAACCATAAAACACACTGAAGGAGGCTAAAGTTCATGTGTTAGGGAGTGAGTGGGAGGGGGAACATAACTGCACATTAAAAAGTATTAAATAATTATTCCTTATAAATGGTGAAATTCCCTAGACCAAGGATGGGATACCTGCAGCCTCAAGGCCCCATGTGGCCCTCTAGGTCCTTTATAGAACTGTAAAGTTTGGATTCAGTCAAAGGGAAATGCTTGAGGACCTAGAGGGTGACCTGTAGTTCACAGGTTCCCCATCCCTGCTCTAGACAATACTTTTTGCAGAGGAATATGGCTCATTGCCAGAAATCCTGAAACTTGATATTGCCTACTCGTTGAAATCCAGGATTATTTATGAGGATTCAGACCAACTATTCACAGTGGAAAAACCAAGTAAATGAAACAATAGCTATTATTCATGTTGTGATATATATCAATACTCACATACCCTATCTTATCTTCTTATCTTATCCATCATCTGTATCTTTCTCATCTTTACCTCCTGGTAGCCGTGGTTTCTTCAGAATCAAGGTTAAAATTATGACTTCATTGAATTGCATATGACATAATGATAAGGTCATTTTAATGAATTATTATTAATCATTAACTTTTTTAGGTATGTATCACATGCCAGCACCATATTAAACACTGACGATATAAGAGGCAAAGGTGTCCTTGCTCTCAGGGAGTTTACAATCTAATGAAGTATACAGTATGTAAACAGATATAGGCAAAGCAAAATATACCTAGGATTAATAGGAAACAATTATTGGAGGGAAGATACGAGAATTAAGAGATTTGGGGTTTCCTGTAGAATATAGGATTGTAGCTTGGACTTAAAGAAATCAGAGAATTCAGTAGCTGGAAAAGATGAGGAGGAACTTTCCAGGCATGGGATTAGACATGGAATGTCTTTATTTATTTTAATGGAAAAGTCAAGAGGCCAGTTTTACTTGACTAAATGGTACATTTTGGAGAGTAAAATATAAGAAGATTGGAAAGGTAGGAGAGAGCTTGGTTGTAAAGGGCTTTGAATGCTAAGCAGATCATTTTGTATTTGTTCCTAGAGAGTCACTGGAGTTGAATAAGTGTGTGTGTGTGTGTGTGTGTGTGTGTTTTGTATGTATGTGTGTGTGTGTCTGTCTGTCTATGGGTGGTGTTGGTGGGGAAGACATAAATGGATCTGCACTTTAGGAAAATGGCTTTAGTGGCTGAATACAGGAAAGAATAGAGTGGGAAGAAAATCGAGGCAGGCTAACTCACCAGCAATCTATTGCAATAACCCAGGCATGAGTGATGATGATCTTCACTGGAGTGCTGACATTGTCAGCCAAGAGAAGGGACCATATTTGAGAGATGTTGCAAGGGCAAAATTGCCAGGCTTTGGAACAGAATGGATATGGGGAGGAGGGTGAGAAATAGTGAGGAGGACAGGGTGACTCCCAGGTTGTGAGTCTGAGGGACCAGAAGGAAGATGTTGCCTCCAAGGGAAAGGAGGAGTGAAGATTAGGGGGAAAATCATGAGTTCTATTTGGATATATTGAGTTTAAGATGTCTACCTGATATTCAAATCAGTATGTCTGAAGGGCAGTTAGAGATGCAAGATTAGTGGTCAGTACAGAGTATGGGCAAGAACTGGTCATTTTGACAATGATTTGTTTAGAGATGGTAATGAGATCCATGGGAGATAACATTTCGCCAATGAAGGAGTATAGAGGGAGAAGAGAAGAGCGCTCACACTGAGAGACACCAATGGTTAGAGGGGATGATTTCGAAGATCCTGGAAAGGAGACAGAGAAGTTGCTTGCTAGATAGGGGAGCAAGGAGACCACAGTGTCCTGGATACTTAGAGTTAGGAAAGTATTAAAGAGGAGAGAGTGATCACCAGTGTCAAAGGCTGCAGATAGGGTCCTTTTTCCTGCCAGCTTTGTGTCAATATTCACTCAGGAGTCATAGCTCATAAGCCCCCCTAGCAATATATTTAAATTTACTTATCAGCCAAAAGTGTATATGTGCCTTTTGCTATATAATTGGCAAAAGAAAACAAATAGTTCAAAATAAAAGCTTTTTGGGGGGTGAGAGCACATTGTGAGAAAAGGAGCAATACACCAACCTCCCCTCCCCTACCATAAACCTGGGATAGATTCTTCCTATTATAAATACTTATACAATCACTGTGAAAAGAATACACATTTAGGGTACATGGATGGAGGACATGATCATAGGGAAAACATGTGGCCATGGCATAAGCATAGAAGAGTCAAAATATATGGATTCCACATGACCAAGCTACACACATGAAGGGATACATACGAAGTGCACACTCATGGCCAAAACACACATGTGGAAGGGTAACTCACTCTAAAATCACCATGTTGCTCCTGCTAGCCTATTTCCCCCCATCTCATATGGTGTGTGGTTTCTTATAGGGGGTATGCCACTGATCTCAAGGTCACTGCTTGATGATGATTCAAAGGTGTGTGATTACAGAACATCCTCAGTCTATCTTTTTGCCTTCCTAGAATCCTTGGTTGAGGGGCTATATATTCCCCACTGATTGAGAAGTGTTCACTAATGGTTTTCTTTTAGTTTAGGACTCAAACTAATGTTCCAAATTTTCTCAAAAGGAAGTCAGACCACCAAAAACAACAACCACAACCACAACACAATATTCCTATTCTCAAGTAGTCCTAAGTATTGACCATGACTCTACTCTGAGCCAGGTATTATGTTAGGTAGTTGGGACACAAACACAAAAAACCAAGCTTTTCTTGCCTTCAGTGAGATAATATTCTAAATGGGGAAAAAAGTCATATATAAATAATACACTCACACATAGGGCATGGTAGTTAATATTTGTTTCCTATACCTCTTTGTCTTGTGGTTGTCCACTTTCCCACCTCCCAAAGTAAATTAATCATCCCAATTGCCACTGTCCCTACACCATAGTGACTCTCCCCACCCCACCCCAGAGCCCACATTCTCCCAGCTGCTGAACGAGACCAATTGTGGCAATTTTTATCAACAGTTTCCATTCTTTCTCCTCTGACACCCTCGGTAAAAATATTCCTGATTATTGTTCTACTGCATAAATACACCACTCCTGATCTAGACCCACTGAAATTCATCCTTTGCTTTTAGTTGGGTTGCTTAATATGGCAGTCCTTTGTCTGCTCTAATCATTCTCTTTAAATATTCTCTAAGCAATTACTATATGCCAGGGAAGCTAGGTGGCACACTGGATAGAGCACTGGGCCTGGACTCAGGAAGACTCATCTTCCTGAATTAAAATCTCACCTCAGACATTAGCTGTGTGACCCTGGGCAAGTCAGTTAATCTTATTTGCCTCAGTTTCCTCATCTGTAAAATGATCTGGAGAAGGAAATGCCAAACCACTCCAGTATCTTTGCCAAAAAAAAGCCCAAATGAAGTCAGTGAAGAGTTGGACACAACTGAAAATGACTGAACAATACTGCATGCCATGCTCTGTGAACAATACTGAGGAAGCTATCAGGAAAAAATAAGATAGAGCCTATTCTCTTAGGGATATCACAGTACAACTACTCCAGCTCCCAGTTTAGAAAGTATGGTTCAGGGAAACCAATTTTAAAAAAACCACCTTAGCCAAATTCACATGGTTACTAAGGTACCACATGAGAGAGTCAAGATTGGTCTTTGTCCCTTGTGTCCTACTGCCTTCTTAAGCATAGTCTCTAGTTGGAATGTTTGATTATCATGATAATTCACTGATGAAATGTCCAAAAATTTGCAAAGGACTTGAAAGACTGTTTTCTCATTTGAGTCTCTCTAAAATCTCTATAAGGAGGGAAATTATTATTATCCCATTTTACAGGGAATGAAATGAAGGCATAGGAAGCTTGAATAACTTGCCATGGATCTCCAATTATGAGGGGCAGTTTTCCAAGACTAGTCTCTTCTGTCTCCAAGCCCAGGATTTTCTACATCACATCACAACAAATAAGACATATATACAGACCGAAATCAAAGAGATTTCAATAAAATATATAATATATAAATATAGTGAGTGTATCCCAAAGTGGCATGGAATCAGAAGAGTTATGCCAATCCATTGATTTTTTTTAAAGCTCCTAATTAGCTGCCAAGGAAGGTTTAAAGTCATTCAAGTCAGAGTCTCCAATAGTCTTCTCCAAGTCTCTTTTCAGCCCTTTCTCCTAATATTCCTCTCCATGGGAAACTAGATGACTTCCTTTCTTATGGGTGCTTGGGGTAGTTTCCTCCCCTGGGTCTTTGGAAAGGCTAACATTAACTAGCATTGGAATACCCTCTCTTTACTTTCTGAATTGCTCCCCGTTCTGTAAGCTCCGACTTAATTCCCACTTCTTCCATAAGTCCTGCTTTGATATTACCTGAAGGCAAATATTTTCCTTTCAGAATGTACATAGCACTTGATTTTGCCCTGCTCAAATATACTTATCATGTACTGGCTGTGTATCCTGGGATCATTGACTTAGATGTGGAAGAGTCTCAACCCCTCCATGGACTCCCATCTTTTATCTTGACAAAAAGTGAATCTGAGGTTCATAGGGCATTTGACTGACCAAAGATTACACGAGCAATTAACCAATAAGCATTTAAATGCCTATTCCATGCCTGGAACCATCCTACTAAGTGCTAATGAAATGTAACAGCTTCTGCCCTCAAAGTGGTTATATTCTATCAGTCAAAATTAAAGTCATAATTCCAACCCAAATCATCCATCTCCAAAACTAGTGCTTTCCTACTGTACCATGTAGCTTTATAATTATGTTCTTTGTGTTTGCATCATCATTTGGCATAATTGGCAGCTCCATGAAGGCAGAGATTGCATCAACATTTTGGCCTTCTCTGTGCTTACCACAGAGTTTTGCTTCATAGATATTTGACCTCCTTCCTGTTCAATAAGGGACCACTTGAACATAATTGAAGACATAAGAAAATACAGGGCACATTCAGGAGATACCTACAAACCAAATGTTGTTGGACCTAGATAATGGGATGGGGAAGGGCATGTGATCAGTTTGGATACGTATGAAGTCATGGTGTGTTCTTTCTGAGACACCTGGCTGGCACATTAGAGAAAGCACAACACTTAGAGACAGGGAGATCTGAGTTTGAATCCTGCCTCAGATATTTATTAGCTGAGAGATCCATGGCAAGTCATAAATCTCTATTTGCCTCAGTTTCCTCATTTGTAAAATGAACATCTGTCCCCAAGGATGGTGGTATTTAGGGCCCAAAGTCTATTCACCTTATGCTAGTTCTAACTCAGCTTTGGAGGAATCATTTGAAATCTCCCTTAAAATTGTGTGTTTGGGACCATCTAGATTGAGTAATTTCTGCAAGATGAGGTCAGAACCAAAGTAATTCAAACTTTGTTCATTTATTCATAATAATAACATGTATCTCACAGGAATATTATGAGAATCAAATAATATATGTAAAGTACTGTAGTAGCAACCACACTGGCATCACCAGGATGGCTGTTAGCACAGGTTCTTAGATCTGCTTTCCTAGGAAAAATACCTGTGTAAGGGGTCAACAATCTTTTTAAATTACATTCACTAGTTCAGGGGAACTGAAATTCAGAGAAAATACAAGCAGAGAAATATAGACCAACAGACAGGGGTCTGACTGACTGAATCAACTATATATACACTTTACACACATCCCTAGATCGAGAAAGCCTTTACTTCTGAGCAGTCAAAGAACTCTGAGCATATGGCCACTCAGAATCGTGATCAGGGAATCATAAGCTCCTTCTCATAAGTGAGTCCCCAAAGCAAAATACCAACTCAGAGTATGTAAACACAACTCAGAGGCAGAAGGTATCACCACTCTCTGTGATTCAGTGCCTACTTAGAAATTAGCAAAATGTGTGAAAGCCTTCCTACAAACAAGTTTTCCCTAAGCAAGCTTCCTTTAATGTGCTCCATGTGAGGTCTATTAATGGGCAGGGAAGATCTTATGTCCCATTAATATTACAAATACTTCCCAAGCCTCAAAATGCTATATAAATGTTAGTTATGATTGTTATTAATTATTATCATTACTTTTCAGGATGGACTACTAGAAAAGATGGGAATTTTTAAAAGACAAACTTCAGTGATGGAATTGGGAAACCAGAGGCCATAGCCCCACTTACTCAATCAAGGTCATACACTTAGACTGAAAATATACTTCAGGTTACATCTAGTTCAACCCATTCATTTTACAGATCAGAAAACTGATACCTATAATAGACAAGTATCTAGTCCAAAGTCATGCAGATAGTAAGTACAAAGAGGGTGTTTGAGCCCAGATCTTTTGTCTTCCCAGAGGGCTATTTTGGTCATATCACTTTGCTTCTGACCACCGGCAAACACTCGATTGGATTTTTAACAGGCTTTGGTTCATTTCACCATCTATCTTAACTCAGGAATCACTTCTCCTAGACAGTAGGCAAAGACCTGATTCTTAAGACCTCTTTCAGTATGATGATTCTCTGGTTCATTTTTTTCTAATGTGATTTACTTAAGTTATGGTTTGCCTGCAGCTACTTCTTAATTCTAGACGGGTTCCCTTTTCCCTTCCCACCTCCCCAACCAGGGAATTCAAATTAATTTTAATAATTGTCCAAGATAAACACACTTAGGAAGCTCTGGCAAGTAAAATCAACATAATCCTTTCCCATGGTCAAAGTAGGTCACATGTGCACAGCGCTCTAAGGGTTGCTTCGAAAGTGACTTGCTTGTAATATCATGGAAGGTCATTACAGCCAAGTATTGTGGTATGGTACAAATGAGGAAAGTGAAGCGTGAGGGAGCCTCACCCAGGATCATACAGTGATTAAATGTCAGAGGAAGGATTAGCCTTCTTATCTTCTAGCTCCATGTTTTGGAGCTCTTCCCTTAATACAACAAATTTTACTGTGGTAAAATCTTAGATAATATTTCTCATATATAATGTGGCTTAACATACCTAACTTATATAACATATGCCAACATGCTTTTTCCATGCTACATCTTTTCCTTGCCTTTGGGCTATTTCTCATCGACATTCTTCAGAAATCACAATGTTCCCTGACTCTGAGACCTATAGCATTAATTAAAGAAAATTCACATTAGGGTGAAAGAATATTACAGAGGCAAACAGCCTTGTATCATTAAAGTCACTACAGAATTTCCCAATGAGCCTCAAGTTTGCTATCCTTTTGCCTTGCCTGTACTAAAGTCGGTTCAAGATGTATTTGCTGTGCCTATGTAAGTTAGAGAATGGAAGTTAAATGAAGGGAGAATGGGTTGTTGGTATACTTTTATTCCCTTCTAGATTTATTTCCTCAGCACCTGGTCCAGTCTCATAAAAGTACTTCAAAAAGGCTTTTTGGTTTGGGTTGGATGGTCATAGTTATAAATTTATTCCAAAGTTTTCTCATGCAGTTTTATGCAGTAAAAACATTACTCAGTGACTATTTATCAAACACTATTCTGTCCGTGGCACTGTACCATAATCTAGGTAATACGTGTTTTTCACAACCCAACAAATAAATAGAATGATAAAGGAATGAAAAATCTGAAACAAACAAAAAGCAGATGGAGTGATACCAAGATTTATCTAGTTTGGATGGTGAAAAATGACTTTTCACAGTGCTAGCTACCATTTGATAAGAACTTCAAATGTATTCTTTCATTTGATTTCACTAAGGAATAGTTGTTAGACCATCCAAATGGGAATGGGCTGCTCAGGGGAGCAATTAATCCTCTATCATTAAATCTTGTCACATGGAGGCTTCATGACTGCTTGTTAGGTAGGGCCTCAGTTTCCTGACCAATGCCTACCTCTTCTCTTCCTTCTATCTCTAACTCTTTAATTCCTTGTTAAAGAGATGATTCTTCTTCTGATACAGGTGGGACCAGAGATGGGGTTCTGAATTAATTTTTGTGTCATAGATTCCTTTGGAGATCTGGAAAAGTCCTTGGATATCTTCTGAGAATCATGATTTTAAATGGATGAAATAAAACACAGAAAATTAAAAAGGAAACCAACGTGGCTAAGAACTGGAAATCAAAAGGATGCCCATCAATTGTGAAATGGCTAAACAAGTTCTGGTATATGATTGTAATGGAATATTACTGTGCTATAAGAAATGACAAACGGGATGATTTCAGAAAAACCTGGAAAGACTTACTTGAACTGATGCATAATGATGTGAGCAAAACCAGAATAACATTGTACACAGTAACAGCAATATTGTTCAATGAAGAACTGCGAATGACAGCTATTTTCATCAATATGATGAAATTAGGCAAGAGAATCCCAAAGGACTAACCATGAGCTATATCATCCACCTCCAGAGAAAGAACTTATATTAATTGAATATAGACTGAAATGTGCTATTTTTTCACTTTATTGCATTTTTTTCTTTTATTCAAGTCTTGTACAAAATTACTAATATAGAAATGTTTTACATAATTGCACGTGTATAACCTATATCTGATTGCTGACTGTTTCAGGGAGGGGAGAAAGGAGGGAGAGATGAAGGGATAGAATTTAGAACTCAAAACTTTAAATAAATTTTAAAAAAATAAAAAAGAAATAAATTATATAAAATTTTAAAATATAATTTTCCCATTCAAGATCAGAGACATGCTGAAACCTATCCATAGAACGCTTAAGGGGTCTGTAGACTCCAGGTTAAAACTCCCTTCAAGAAGCCCCTTCCATCGCAGTCATAATATAATTTTGCATTCCAAGGCTCAATGTAATGAGTACATGAAGTTGTCTATAAGAGGTAGTATTTGAGTGACATTTATTATTTGGGGTGGGGGGTCATCATGGAAGGAATTTTCTGTAATCCTAGAAGACAACTTTTTGTTCAACATATAATTCCCTTTAAAACACTTTGTCAATCCTTAGCAGGATCAAAATTAACTTCATTCATAAAATCTTGTATGATTCTGATGCGTGCATCAAACTTACTTTGTCTGAGGGAAGTTTTCAGTATTGCATGCTCAATTAAACACAAATTCCATTTATAGGCAGTATGACACAATGGATAAAGAACTCATATTTAAGACTGGAAGATGTGAATTCAAGTCATGCCTCTTACACCTACTATGTGACCCTCTATTATTGTTTCAAATAATAAGTGACATGGAAAATAACTACTTGCCTGATAGAGGAAATTTCTTCAGATGGGAGTTTCCTCCAATGAAATATAGATCCACTCTTTATTCCAATATTATATATCACATATTGCATGCAATCCATAACATCACGTTGGGAATTATGTCATCTAACTGCACAGTGCAATGGAACATTAACCTAAGTCATGTGGGGCAAGATCCATTTTTCCTATATTCTATATTCTCTACCAGGATAGCATGAAAGATATTATCAAGTATTTTGCTTATATCTAGGAGAGCTATATTTGGAATGCCTCCAGAAATGAGCTGTAGCCAAAAATGGAATGGAATGCATCTGTTTTGGAAGCTAGGAGCTCGACCTTTACTTGAAGCTTCTGAGCCAAGCTAGCAGGGCCAATTGGCAGAAGCTTGATGGAGGGCCTCCTAGCCACCCTGTTTTCCTACAAGCGTCACCTATAATCCAATATTTTCCATGAAGTTATTCCCATTCTCCTTTAATGTTAGTCTGTTTCTACTCTTAATTTTCTCTAACCTCTCCTGAATATCGTCTGTATGTAACTGCTTACAAACTGCACCACCTCACCCCTTAGACTATGAGCTCCTTCAGGTCAAGAAGTGTTGTTTTGCCTTTCTCTGTACCCTCAGCATTTATCACAAGGTCTGGCATATAATGGGTGAATAGTAAACACATTGAATTGGCTTGATTTGATTCTTATTCAGATAAAGACATGGGTTAGAGAAGTTGACCTTTGAGGGCCCAGGGATGCTGTGACTTTGTGAAATTATGTTACTTAAAACAAAGAAAAAAACTGGCTTAGAAAGAGCTTTAAGATTTACTATGTCTTTTGCATACATTTTCTTATATAATGCCAATAACTGGTCTTGGGATCAGGAACATACCGATTACAGCTCTTCAGTTGCATGTCAGAGTAATCCTAACCCAGCTGAGTCCCAAATCCATCTTTACTAGAGAATCTAAACTATGCCTGGTCACATTTCAGGGGCTACCAATGAAAGGCTTTCATCAATTAGCCTAGAGCTGGGTTAACACAAGAAGCAACACGCTTTCTTTACATCCTCCCCTATGAGGGCATAGCAGATTGTACATACATGCACACATCTGTACATTTGTGTTGCATACTTGTATTCACACACAAATAAAAGCATGTCTACTTTAAGAATAGGCACTGGTTTTTCTACACACAAACGTCTTTCTCTTTCTTATGAGTCTCCCTGAAAATTGAACAATATCTTGAAGTACTCATTTAAAATAGAGAATCTTTTCTCAGGTATGGAGGCCTGAATGGCTTGACTTAAATGTATTCATAGCCTGCTTAGTTCAAGATCATTCTCACCCAAGGGCACATTTGGGTAAGTTTTTGCATGGCCTGAAAGGGAAAAAAGGAAAAGAAAAGTAAAAGAAATGAGACTAAAACAATGAGAGGAATAGAAGAAAGACTCAACGGAGTGCCAAATCACCTCTTTATGCCAATTGCAAAACTGAGGTGGTCTTTTATTTTAACAAAAAATATGGTCCGATATTCTATTTCTATTATGTTTCCCTTGGACCTAGCATGCCTTGTACAATCAGCCTAAGGTAATTAAAGACAAAATGCTATCTATTTTTTTTTAACCAAGTGCCCACCAATTGCCACACAGAGCAGGAAAGTCAAGTAGCCAAAGCACCTGAGAGAGAGCAAAGGCTCAATAGGTGAAGATCAAAAGGCCAGGTGAATCAAAGTGCCATCATCATCTCCACTCAGACTATGATGGAGATAGCTGAAGACCCCAAGTCCACAAGCCTTGAGAATGCCAATGATCCCTCAAACACCAGACCTTGTTAAAGCCCAAACTCTGCAACTATCCCTGATGGGAGAAATAATTATGGAGAACGTATTCCCCCTTCTTCAGCACCATAAACAAGAGATCAACTGTTGACCAACAGGCAGATATACACAGGAGCTCTGCCACTGGTTGGGCTGAGCTCATACCACTGCTCATGCTTCCAACCCAGCCCTCACAGCAGTTATCTGGTTAAACAGCTCTTGTGAAGAAGGGATCAGAGATCTCCAGCAATTTTCAAACAATTTCCAAGGACAGAGAAGTCAAACAAATCTAGCTGCAATAACAAGGCATTTTGATAATATAACATGTTCCAAGTAACTCAAACCACCAACACCACTTTGACCACTCTCTCAACTCAAACTGATGGTGACAGCCAGTACCCTGAAGGCAAAAACCTTGAGAATAACTATAATTCTGTTCCAGGGTCTTCAGTTGTCATCTAGTTAAGGAACCCCTGTGGAGATACACCTGGATACTTCTGCTACAGATGTTACAGCTTCAACCACTCAAGACCCAGAAAAGCAAGTAGAAATGACTTTAAAGAGAAGGTATGACCATAAGCTTTGCTGATGCTATAAAGATCATGGGGCCTTTGAATCTGACATGTAACTGAAATCTGCCATATATGTCATCTCCCCCAATTAGAATGTAAATCACTTGAAAACAAGGGCTTTCTTTCATTTCTGTTTCTATCTAGAACTTAGCATAATGCTTTGCACATAATAAGCATTTAATAAATGCATCCCCCCAAAGACTCCTAAACTTGTCTTAGGAAGATTCTGAAGTTCACATGGCAGGATAAGATACCAGATAATGAGTTTTTTTCTTGAACTGAACTATTCAAATGCTGCTTTAGAGAGCACAACTCCAATGGGCTGGTCATGTTGTTTGAAGGCAAAATGTATGCTTGCCAAAAAGGCTTTTTTATGGAGAATTCACACAGGGCAAACATTCACATGGTGGTCAGAAGAAGCCATGCAAGGACATTCTCAAGGTCTCTCTTAAAAACTTTGGAGTTGATTGTGTGACACTGTGTAATGGTAATGGTAATCTGAAGGTCTTCCCTGCCCCTTGGTAGGCCGAGGTGAATTTGAGAACCTTTCCTGATTTGAAAATAAACTCTGCCCCCTCTTAGGCTGCATGTGGTCTCATGGAGCTTGTGGTGGGAGGCTTGTTTTTCAGGAAAGCAAACTTTTGTTATTTTGTAGTCAAGTGGGTCACAAGGGTTTTGACATCCTCTGATCCAAGAGAAGGCTATATATATATGAGGTTTTGCTTTGGGGCTCATTTTGGGAAGAGTTGTGTGATTAGACCAGATGAGACTCTGGGCAGTTGTTGAGCCCCTGGCTTTGAAAATCCAGATGTTGTTTCTCCCTCTGATGACTAACTGTATGTATGTGATGGTCAGACACCTGGAAGCCCTGTCTGTTGGTATGCTGAACTATGTAATTTTCTCTGTGTTTTTTGTTTGCTTGTCACTTGTTTGTATTATCTGAAGTTCAGGGTGCTGACTTTTCCCCCTGAACTAGGTAAATTATGTATGTTTGATTAAACTAAGATTCTTAACCCCTTTTTGAGTTGCTTTCCTTTAGAAAAGCAGATCAAGGAAACTTCAAGAATGAAGGACAACCAGCAACCCACCAAACCCTCCACGTCCAACAAATAAATGCCAAACAAAATGAATTGCAAAGCAGAATGAAAGAGAGACAGAGAGAGACAGAGAGACAGAGATTCTTTCCCATGAAACCATGAATCTCCAACATGTTTGACTTCATTTTCTCTAAAAGTTTACAACAAATTCAGTATGTAGCTTTCAAAGTTGCCTTTCACGCCAGTATTTCTTTCTATCCTCTTCTATGCATTACATATTGTTATTATATATAACGTATACATTTTTTATTGCTTGTTTTGAGTGAAAAGGGAGGAAGAGAGAGAGAGAGAGAGAGAGAGAAAGAGGAGAAAAAGACAGATAGAAAGACAGAGACAGAGAGATACACACACAGAGATGCCCATCCAAAAATATGAAAAACAGTCGTGCAAAATGAGAAAAAAAAACATCACTATCATCACAACTTAAAGAGGTAAGTGGCATCTCTTCGTGTAACCCTGGAATCCTGAAGCAAATTCGATTAATAATTCAGCACATTTATTTCCTTTACATTTATGCTTCACTTAGACAATTCTACAAGGCTATGTGTTAGGATTTTATGACTCAAAATTCATGGATAATCCTGAACAGGCATACTCTGACTAAATTTTTAATGTCATAATACCAAATGTCAGAGTTAGAAGGGACCTTACATCCCACTTTGAACCATCCCTAATTATCTAGAATTTTTACCAAACTCACTTGAGATACCATGTATTTGAGTGAGAATGTTTGATGAACACTGACTCATAGTTTGTGAGCTGTAACTGACTCCATATCCAAACTCCTCTTTTGCTAATTGAAGAAACTGAGGGGTTCATGGAAGTAAAGTGACTTGAATAAAGTTATAGAGTAAAAAGCATTAGGGTTAGGATTTGAAAATAGTTCCTGAAGATCCAGAACCAGTGTTCCTTTAAGTTCACATAATGTTTTCTAAGTTTTAGTCCTACACTGTTAGATCACCCCAAATCAGTGCATGTCAGTGGTCAGCTAGGACAACAGACATGCTCATATATGGTCAAGTTAGTGTAACACATTCAGTTTTTAGAGAAAGTTAATGAGATATGTCCTAATGAAGACCGTTTGGGAGGCTTTGGGAAAAAAAAAAACAAAACATTAGGTGAAGATGCTGGCTATTATGATGCCCAATGAGATCATGTAAGAAACCATCTTTAAAAAAATCCTTTGAAAATTTTCTTTAACTTATTCTGATATCCCAAACTCATATGCTTGTTTTCTATTTCCAGAAAACAAGAACCAGCTTGTATAGTTCATCATGCCTCTTTTGTTTTAACTCCTTGGAAACCCTAAACTATTTTTTCCCATAACTACAAAAATCATATCTTTTCAGGTGCCTAATTCTTCTGTTGCTCTGATTGTTTTAACTGATTCTATTCTGGTTTTCATCTTTAATTATTCTTTTTGTGTGTTTTGAACTACAGTGATCACAGTTCGGAAATTGGGGTCAGAGAGGATGAATTTAAAAGCCTCACTTGGCCACTTACTCCAAATGTCATCTTGGTCACATCACTTACCAACTTGAAACCTATTTCCCGAACTATAAAGCAAGGCAGTTAGACTAGAACACTGCTAAAGTGCCTTCCTGCTGTAAATATGTGATAATAGTATTATATCTGGGACATTAATTACAAATGAACAAAAACTGTATGTTTGATGTTTATCCAAGGACATGAACTCTGAAGTTGTATTGGGAAAAAAAAATTTCCATGAATTTTATGTCAAGAAGTTGATACTAAAAACAAATTTGTGAATTGTGTATCAGAACAGGACCACTACCACACTAACCACTATCTCTCTGCAGATACACATGGGGACAGCCCAGGATCCTAAAGGCAATACCCTTGGAAATTTATATCTTACATCTATTTTGTATAGATGTTTCAAGTAATCTAGGGAATAAAATCAGATTTAAGGAAGAAGATAAATATATGAGGCCACATCCAAACTCACGTCTTCTGACTCCAAATCCATTGCTCCAGCCACCGTGCAAACTAACTACCGAAGCATCTCTTAATAAAAGAGACATTAATGCTTGCTTTGCTGTTGCAACCTAAAGACCATGATATTTTTCCATCTGACCTGTAGCAGACATCTTCTGAATGTATTGTCTTCTTCATTAGAATGTAAGCTCTTTGAGAGCAACAGCTATCTAACTTGCCGATTTGTATCTTCAGTGCTTAGCTAAGAGTTTCATCCATAGTAGCCGCCCTAGGCATGCTAGGGTGCTTGCTGTTACAATAGTAAAAACAAAAAATATTTTATTCATTCATTGATCCAATTTTCAGAGAAGGAAGTCATCTTTTTGGAGGATCTACTCCACTGATTTCACTGCTGTGGGGAAATTCTGATCCAAAAATAATCCACATCAGTGTGGACCAGCATCTATTAGGTAGTTTAGAATTTTGGAGCTACCTGATTTGTTGAAAGTTTTAGTGATTTGCCCAGCATGTCCAAAGAAGGATGTGAAACACCATCTTTCTGACTCCAATGTTCGCTCTCCAGCAACAAGTCCATTCTCTTCCCTTTATATATAAAAGCATTTGATTACTTTAGCTAAATAAATGAAAAGTTCAGGTGAGATGCTCCCAAAGGCCCTTTCCAACTTCCATCATCTATAAGATCAATGGAAATTTTATTTTGAATTTACACACTGAGAAATGCACGAACATGCAGAATTCTGAAATAATTTTAAAAAGAGAAAAAAAAGAATTTTCAAATAATCTAAGGAATAAAATGGGATTTAATGATAAAATAAGTTACGAAATGGCTCTCTCCTATAAAGTGTTCTTTCCAGGTGTCAGTTTTATAAAAATGGCTACGTGCATATATAGTGGGCATCAGTGTCTTACAGGTACCTAAGCACATGCACACACACACACACACACACATATACACACATACATACACAGGTGTGAGAGGAAGAATTGCCCTTTTATACTTATATTGTGAAATGATTATTAACTAAAAGTCTACTTCAAAGATATTAGTGTCAAGTCAGAATGGATATCTCTCATTTTAGCTCCTGAAATAGATTATCATCTATGTTATCTATAGACTTCCAGAGTCTGTTCCTCAATGAATGAAAGAATAGATAAAGGAATTATTAAGTATTTACTATGTAGAAAGGACTGTGGTGAGGGCTAGAGATGCAAATAGAAAAGGAAACCAGTCACTGTTGTCAAGGATCTCATATTCTACTAGGGGAGATAACGCCTAAGAAAGGCATCACAGCTCCATCAGATGGAAAGCTTTCACAGTCCTTAGGGTGCAATAGCAAATCAGATGTTAAGGTTTCTTATTTCATGTCATTTCCACTGATAAATTAATACTTTCTAATACTGAACCATTTGAAAGTGCCAAGAATTTTCCTTTTAGGGTCGTCAGCACCTGCTTCTTGACTCTGATTTTTAAATTGTCAGTGCTTTATTTAATAAATGAGGAAAAATCAGTTTTCATCTTTCATCCATCCATGAGGATTTTTTGGGCTCTCACATCATGAGGAGCTGCTTAAATTTCCAGAGATAAACTCCAAAACCTCCAAGCTCTACTAGGATTTACAACATGAAAAGATTTTGAATCAGAGCCCTGGGTCTTAGTGTGCCTCTGACTGCTGAAATACCAGCCTATCTAATTTTAGATATGCTAACCACTAGATTGGTCACAAAGCATTAAGGTTTGGCCATAGGAGCTCTCCAGGATGATGTAGTAAGTCCTTTGTGTGCCAATAAGAGGAACAGCTTAAAGTTATGAGTCTTCATCTGTTCATTCATTCATTCAATCAATCAATTAATCAATCAGTCAGTCAATGAGCATTTGATAATTAGGGTGTGTCAGAGACCTTGCTAACCATGACTTCAATAAGCTTATATTTTATTAGACAAAAAACACATAGGTAAATTGAACGCAATTTTTTGGTGACGGGAAGGCTTTAGCAGCTGTGGAAGGGGCTCATGAAAATATATTATAGAGAAATGGTAGTAAAATAGAACTTTGAAGGAAGCTATAGATTTTAACAACAAAAGGGTAGGAATAAGTGCTTTATGATACGGGGGGAGACTTTCAGTGCAAATACATTTACCTAGGAGCGGGAATGTCATGGGCAGAGAGCAAGTAAACCACTTCTGCTTGCCTCTACTGAGTATGACAGATTGAATCTGGCTCAAGTCTTTATAAGAAATGAGAGATTATTTGTGGGTTCTGCTTAAAAGAGTTGCCCCTGATAATTTGCCTTTGTTCTGTTACTTCAGAAAATATAAATCCATCATCATTGCTGCAGATAATTCCCAAATAAATATGTATACACATACACACACACACACACAAACACACACACACACACACACACACACGCACACACTCTTAAAAGGCTAGCTCCTAAGAAGTAGTCAATACAATGAAAATTATGCCTGATTAATCCTGGAGTTGAAGGAAAATGTTCTGAAATCTACAACAATAATTAAGCATTCCTATATAGAGTAGCATGACATGATCTTTGGACATTTTTGCATGATGTGGAAAGTTTAGACAATATCAAGACTAAACATGCTTTGTTTTATACAAACAAAAGAATGCTAACAATTAATAGAGAGAGAACTCAAGGATTCAATTATGTTTTTACTATTTATTTAAAATAAAGCATTTTATTTTATAAAGGAAGAGCCTCATTACTGACCCTACGTTACAGACCACCCACAAATTTCTGTCACCTTTTTATTCAGATAGACCTGGGGTCTCACAAATATTGATTCACCCACTAATGATACAGCTCCCAAGCCATCCCTACTCACCCATCCTATGAAGACCTTATTCATGTCCTCCCATCAGTATATTAAATAGGTTCCACCTCACATACCAGAGGCTCTTCTGGCTTTCTTTTCAATCATGAGGAGGCAATCAAACAAACACACTGTTCATCATCTCTCTCTCCTTTGCCTTTCAGACCGGCCCATCTGCTTTTTCATTCTGACATTTCTTTGACAAGATCCTTTGCTTCAGTACATCTTCAGGTTCTTTATTTCTTATACTGAAAACAACTATCAAGCACATGAATGGATGATTTCTCTTTGACTTCAATGCTTCCAGAATAAGCTGACAAACTCAAGGGGAATGAGAACTTTTGTCTTAGTTGCTGCTGTTTCATTTCTCAGGACATGTCAAGTTTTGAACCTGAAATCACAAGACCTCTATAAAGCATGTCTTAAGTCACTGAATCTTCAGAGATGTTAATTGCCTTGCCAAAGTTCACATAGCTTGAAAGGATAACAGGTGACTTTTGAACTTAGATCTACTTGACGTTAAGTTCAGTGCACTAACCATTTTACCGTGGTATTACAAGCAAATACCGTTATGCCATAGGGGATGCTTTCAAAGAACCCCCTCCCTCCAAAAAAAAAACAAAACAAATAAACAAACATAAGAACTGATGTAAAGTGAGCAGATCATCAAGGAAAAAAAATCAACAATAACAACATTGTGAAGATAAACACATTTGAAAGTTGTATGATCACTTCTACTAAAGACTAAATCATCATTCTAACTACTGGGATCCTATAGAAAGATGATAGAGGACAACATTATTATTTTTAATGGACTAAGTCTGACAGATTCAAGACAGCTGTTATTGACTTAGGATCATTCTTTGTTCTAAAAATTTTATCCTCAGATTTAAAATAACTGAAAGAGTTCTGTAGACACAATGTGTCCTAAAGTCTAAAATATTTATTCAATCATAGGCACCTTCTAGATCCTTATCTATAAAACATGTTGTCAGGCCTTTCATAATAGACAATTTATTGGGAATTATATTTCTATTATAATCTTTTCCTTCCCATTTTGGTGATGCTCATATATCACATTGATACTTAAAACTTCTTTCTTTCTTACTTTTTCTTTCTCTCTCTCCCTCCCTTTCTTTCCCTCCCTTCCTCCTTGGACCCTTCCCCTTCCTCCCTCCCTCCCTCCCTCTTTCCTTTCCTTCCTTCCTTCCTTCCTTCCTTCCTTCCTTCCTTCCTTCCTTCCTTCCTTCCTTCCTTCCTTCCTTTCTCTTGTTTCATTTTTCACTGAAGGCTGGCTTCTTCCTTATAGGCAAAAGTTAACTTCTGGTAATTATTTATGGGAGAGGCAGCCTAGGGTAGAAGAAAGAGCCTTTGCTTTGGAGACAGAATAGCTGGTTCAATTCCTTCCTTGGAAACTTACTAGCTCAGTGCCTATGGAGAAGTTATTTGACCTCTGTGAGCCTTAGGTCTATGATCTACAAAATGGAGATGATAATATGACACAACTACCTCATAGGACTCTTGTCAGAGGGTAGAACATGGGAAATAGCACAGGTTCTAACTGTAGTCAGCCTAGATTCAAATTCCCTCTTTGATGGCACTATGTGAATGATGTCAAGACAAATAACCCCCTTTGTTCTCATTTTCCTTATCAGTGAATTAGGCTTAGGCTTAATGGTGTCCAGATGGGGATTTATGATACTCTTATCCCAAATTACTGGTAAGACATTATGCCTTATAGAAATAGCAACTGAGGGGCAGTTAAATAGCTCAGTGAATGGAGAACTGGAGTCAGAAAGACCTGAGTTCAAATCCAGCCTCAGACACCTAACACTTACTAGCTGTGTGACAGTGGCACATCACTGCCTCTCTGTGCCTTACTTTCTTCATCTATGATATTAACATGAATCCTTTGGGAGGGCATCATAGGCATGTTCATAATGTGTCTTGATCACCAATTCATATGTTTGGCCCCCATGCTTGTCTGCTGAGCCATACACAGTTCCTCTCCAACAAATATTTATTAAGTAGTATCTATGCCTAAGGGGCTGTAATAAGCACTGCAGATAAAAAGGCCAAAGGAAGAGTACTCCCCTCCCCCAATCATAGAGCTTACATTCTCTTGGGGATATGCATATACCACATATACACAGATAAGTAAATGCAAGATAATTTAAAAAGGAAAAAAAAAAAGTACTAAACACAGGAGTGGGGGAGATAAGCAACAGCTTCTTGCAATAAGATTACATCTGAACATAGCCTTGAAAGAAGCAAAAGATTGCAGGAGGCAGAGGCAATTAGTTATGCATACCTAGAATGGGGCATAACCATTGCAAAAACCTGGATACTGAGGACTAATGGAGGGAGAGGAGAAGGAAAAGTCTGTGTGGTGGTGTGATATTTGTAACACCAGGCAAGATAAGATAACAGCCCATCTAGCAGAACCTTGGGGCCCCAAGATGGGAGCTTAAGTTTGGGGTCAGAAAAAGCAGCAAACAGTAATAGGTACTTTGCTGGCTTATTTTCGGTAATGAGTCACCTTGTATTTCAATCACATCTCTCATGAGCGTTAAGCACTATGGAAGAGTGGGGAGCAGATCCCCTCCTTTCTCTTTCCATCCCCCTGAATCTATATGATTTATTCAGGTTGCAATGATTTGCGAACATGGCTACACACTACGAATTGTTATTAAGGGAAATATTTTGAAAACAAACAGTGATTTTCAATGTAGGAAAAATGTCTCAGGTGACTGCAAATTGAGAGATGAAATACATCTCCATCAGAAGTGAGGGCAAAACAAACCTAGTCTAAGAGAACAAAGGTTGGGTACATTGGCATAGTTTAGAAGGGAGGGATCTAATGTTGGACAAATTGAACAGTGGAAGAACTCCAAAGTAACAATTCAAGAGTTTTCTTTCTTAATGAATCTATGTGGGGAATTTCATGAATGGGTGGTTATGGGTTCCTGTTACTTACATGCTCTTTTTTCAAAAGGCTATTTTATCTAAAACCTTCAAGTCTATACTTTTTA
Organism: Pseudochirops corinnae; assembly: GCA_028646515.1. Taxonomy (NCBI): domain Eukaryota; kingdom Metazoa; phylum Chordata; class Mammalia; order Diprotodontia; family Pseudocheiridae; genus Pseudochirops; species Pseudochirops corinnae. The sequence goes on from JAQQSV010000097.1 coordinate 197,709, forward strand.
TCACAGATTTTGTGGGGTTGTGTATGACAATAATGGATTTTACAGAGCTATTTTTTGTTTGTTACTTTTGGGTTTGGTGGGTTTTTTTGGTCTTTGAGACACTTCAAAAGGTAATGTTTATAAAAAAAGATTGGCTTTTTCACACTAAAAGCGATCAGAATTCAGATTATTCTGTAACATTTCCTTAAAGAACGTTCAATTGACAGTAATTACTACTAGGGTATCTGTAAGAGGTAACACTTGGAAAATGAGTGTCTAACTGTCATTCTGTGAAGAATCTATGAGGATAAAGAGAATCTTAGCTGTCATTAAGAAGTCTGCTAACTCTGATGGCTTAAGACACTATAGAGAAAAAGGACAGAGAGAATTTGTGTCTCGAGAGAAGTGAGTTTAAGCTTTATTATGTGAAGAGATTAAAATAATGATTGAGATAAGACTCATTTAAATGTGTCTGGGAGAAATTAATAGTGCAGCTTTTTTTTTCAGAATTGAGAAGTCAGCTATTATAGCAATGGTTAAAGGTGACTTACCTTTTTCATAACTGCTATGATACAAATATTTATTTATGAATTTATGTTAGTACTTTTTACATTGTCAGTAAATAGTATGGCCTTTTGTGAGGCTAGAAGATTGAGGAGGGGAGAGAAAAAGAGGGTAATTGAGGAGACAGACAGACAGAAAAACACAAAGAAGAGAGAAAGTGAGGGAAGGGCTAACATTATTTAATGAGAGAGATATGGAAAATTTAGTAATTAACATGTAAATATCAGAAGAGACATTTTATTAGTTGAGAACATTGGATGAAAAAGAGTAACAGAATGGACAGCAGAACATTAGTTGCTTTACTTAGGTTATATGTAAGGTCTGGTGCTAGAATCCTACTAGAAAGGTCAACTCCAGACCATTCTTGATTCCAAAGAACTAATGATGGCCATAATTCCCTCCTGTCAGTAAAGAGGTGGTAGGCAAGAGTGTGGAATATTGTATATACTGTCACATTATTATTATGTTGACTTTTTTTCTTCATTAGGAGAATTTTTAAGATGGTAGTATTACAAGGAAGTTATAGTGATGTAAAAACATGGGGGAAATACTTACAAATATTTAAAAATTAAAACAAAGCATAGGTGGTTAATTGGGAGGACAAATAAGGAAATTATTTTGAAAAATTGTAGTGGGACTTACAGCACTCTAGGGTTACTAATTTCCTTTGGTAAAAATTGTACGGTACATGAATTAGGCTCATCTCTGTCAAAACTGATAGTTTGCTTCATTAGCTTTCAAAGTCATTCCCCATATTCCTGCTTGTCTACATTTCAAAGGCTACCAAATCACAAAATGTCAGAGATAGAAGTGACCTCAGTGGCCATCTAGATCCATCTATATGTGAACAACAATCTCTTCTTTAGTGGTTTGAAGAACCATCAAAGGAGACTCCACTGTATCCCGAGGCAGGCTTGTACCCTGGTGGACGGCTCTAATTTTAGGAACATTACCCCTTTAAATGAAGCCTAAAATTGTCTCTTTATGACTTCCCCTCATTGTTGCTAGTTCTGTTCTCTGAGCCCAAGAATCAATTTAATTGCTCTTCCAGGTGATAGCATTTCAAATACTTGAGGACATCTATCTATTCTCTCCCCCAACAAACTCTTCTGATTGAACATTCTCTATTCTTTCAATCTACTCACATGTGGCATGATCTTGAGGGCCTTTAAAATATCAATTTTGCTTCTTGGGATGCTTTCCAGCTTAGTTCCATGCCCCCACTACTGATCATTCTAATTCCTTTCTTAAAGAGCAACAAATAAAAGTTACTTCATTCTCTGCTGGGGAAATTTCTAAATACTTTCTCAGGAGTTCTGTGTCTTGGAGGAGTCATGACATATATAGTGAGGAAATTATTGGATTTGGAGTGATAGGACCTTGACTGGGCATCTAGGCTCTACTGTCTAGCTGGGGCACTTTGGGTAAGTTCTTTTGCCTTTCTGGGCATCTGTTTCCTCATTTGATAGAAGGAATAAAAGTGAAAATATTGTCAGGTCTTTCCATCTGAATTACAGCTGGAATCTCAAACCTATATCATCTCTATTTGAATGAAAGCTCCTTAATGGAAAAAATTGATTTGATTTTATACATGCATCCCCAGAAAATCATGTACGGCAAGTTTAAAATCCATCAATTTCTATTGATCTGTTTATTTATAAAGTGAGGATCTCTTGGATCTTCTCAAACCCTAATTTCTATGAACCCATACTCTCTAATACCATAAGCAGTGGATTCAACCATTCCATTTTAAATACATTTATTTAGCACCTTTGGTATACAAGTTCTGGAGAAAACATCAGAGAAAAGAGAAAAACAGCCTACCTTTAATGAGTTTCCCTTCTACTGGAATTGCTTAAAGAGAAATCTACCAGCATGAACGTGGGACTTAGAGTTCCATGTTTCAAAATCTACACCTAGAATATTTTATCTTGAGTCAATGATCAGTACTCAGGATGCTTTAGTATTCTTGGTCCTTAGCCTGACTGTCTCTAAATATAAGGAAAAGAAGACAGTGTAAGGGAAAGAGAGGCTTTTATTTGGCCCACCCCTAGGAAAATGCATGCTTACTTTCCCATTATCAACAGGAAGAAATGAGGCCCAGTATTATTGTCCCATGGATAGAAAGTAAATGTCAGCTCTCTGACCTTCCTTTCTGGCAGAACCATAGAGAGTGTGGTGACAGTCCAGCTGTGAATTCGAACATTGCTTTCATTTCCTTCTCTCAGTCCTAGTGCTTAACTACTCAGCACTGGATATTGAAGTTCAAAAGCAATCATCTATTCAAAGGACATCACTTAGCTGAGAATATCTACCCCAAACTGAAGGGCTGAATAATTCTCCATCAATACTAGAAAACCTTTTGAATTGCTAACATTTATATAAATAACTGCAGAGAAGCACAACTCTTTGGGAATAAATTATACCATCCCAATTCCCTCCAACCTTTTATTTATCTTAAAAAATATATTTGTAAAAGCTTTGCTTGTTTTTTGGATAAAACATACATTGTCTAATAACTGGCCAGCAGGAGAGCTCCCAAGGCCATTCTATTCTGCTGGCTCATGCTAAGTCTGGACCACTGAAAGCCCACTGGCTTCGGTGTGAACAGAGGCCAGAGGCTTGATTATAAATGCAAAGGCAGCTGTCAGTTGTAGGAATGACTAATTCCCTGAGAATAGAAGTGAGAAACTAATGAATCTCTGTATGGGTAAATGCTTTTTCTTATTGGGGAACTTGCAGTAAGTCTCCTATACAGACCTATTGGTTAAGTACTTTTTTTCTTTGTCCTTTCATGTTAAAAAAGATAACCACCAGGGACTGGGGGAAGGAATAAACAACTTGTCCTTATGTTAGAGTTTGTATGTATCTGGGGCTCTTTGTGGGTGATATGGTACAAATAACATCATTTTGAGTCATTGACACTTTTGTATTCCAATGCTAAACAGAGCCCAGCAGAATCCAGAGTCGTGAATTAGCTGAAGCCTGATTAAATTAAGAGAAAGAGGAAACAGAGCTATCTCTCTGGCATGGGTCGCTTGATTCACTAGGTTGGGTTCCAAATTTGGTATTTATTCATCTGTCACAATTACGAGATGGAAAAGAGAAAGAATAGCAGTAGACTCCCAGGAACTCAAATTTCATGAAAGAAAGAAATCCACATGCTGGGCGCACACACACACACACACACACACACACACACACACACACACACACACGCACACACAGACTGGAAATTGACACAGAATTGGAGACCTTAAGAACGACCTTGGGTACTCATATCATTTTTTTTTCAAGATAAAGAAACAGATGCCTAGATGGATGTGGATGTAAACATGGATGTGACTTGGTCAAGGTCATAGATCTGGAACAAGAGGCAGAGCTGGGACTCAATTCCAGATCTTCCTTTTAGTCTAAATCTCCCCCCTCCCCCTCCCCCCCAGCCCTTAAAGGGTCCATCTGGCATTTAGTTCACACAGAGTACAATGTGGCAGCAATAAGACGGAACTAAAAAGGTACTACACAAATAGACCAAGATATGCAAAGAAGACAGAAGACTGTCTTGAGCTTATATGATTAAGCACCAAAATCCCAAATCATTAAGGTTCTGAGAAAAGTATAAGCTTGGGGCAGAAAATGCTTTTGCTAAGACCAATACTTTTAAATCCCCACAATCCTTGATTCTCCCTCATATGTTTAAGTGATATCTCAACACTGTTAGCTGTCTAACTTTCAACTTGAACAGACACAAGGTACAAACACAACTGAGTGGCACAATGGGTAGAAAGCTGGACTAGAGTCAGGAAGACAAGAGTTCAAATCTAGCCTCAGATGCTTCTTAACTGTGGTATCCAGGACAAGTCACTTAACCTCTATCTGGCTCAATAATCTTATCTGTAAAATGAGCATATGCCACCTACCTTCCAGGGTTGTGGAGAGGCTAAAATGAGACAATATTTGTACAGTACTTTGCAAACACTAAATGTACTCCATGGATGATTGCTATAACGACTTTAGGAAGTGGGATGCATGGCAGGCACACAAGCAATTTCAAAATAATAAAACAGATAAATAGATAAGGGATTCAACTCAAAAGCCCATTTAATGTCGTAAGGCATAAAAAATGCATCACTTATTGGAGGAATTAGGGGTATTTTCAGAGGGGGAAGTCATAGTTGAATTAAGCTTTAAACACTGGGTAGAAATTCAATGATCAGAAATTGCCAAGAAGTTTAACGGAAGGCAAATTTAGCTCCCAATTAGCACTATGCCAGAAGGGAATGTTCTCTCAGTGGGGAGTGGATTCTTTTACCATTAGGTAAAGGAGAGATGATCATTTTCCACGTGTGATGTTGTAGCATTCTCCTACCACTGTTGGCAGAGATGGCTGGAGGTCACTTCCAACAGAAAGTGTGTGATTTTATGATTCAATAGGCAGAAGAGAAGGAGAAGCATGCTCATTATGACCACCAGAACTCGAAAACATGAAAAATATTGAATTGCGTTAAAACATGTATTCTCTAATCAGCCCAGAAATGCTTGTAGTTTCTACATTGTGGAACACTTTTTGTTCTGTATGAGTAAAGTTTCTTCAACGGGACCTGTGTATGTGTGTGTGTGTGTGTGTGTGTGTGTGTGTGTGTGTGTGTGTGTGTAAAATGGAACACTGAAAATTTTTTAAAAAGAAAATCTGGGACTTTTTTGGGGGAAGGGCCTATATCTGTGACTTTATTCCTCCCAGTGTGTAAATGGTCCCCTTGAAAGCAGAGAAGCGATTAGTTTATATCTTTCAGTCTTTGGGCCTTACCTGGGGCCTATCAGAGCATAAGCAACCTGCCTAGGACAATAAGCAAGTGCCAGATGCAGGACTACAAGCAGGGTCTTCCTGACTCCAGCCCAGAACTCTAACCACTGTGGAACACTCCTTCTTTTGGAATGTGTAAATATGATGCTTGGAGGACAGCAGGCAGAAAACTTCTACAATTTTACCTCCTTAAAAATAAAGACAGACTGGCATTAGCTGCTTTTTCCTCTAATATTTTATCATTATTGTTTAAATTCAATTGACTTTTTTTATCCATTTAGAAATAATTATAACTCACCTGCTGAATCTCTTGGAATCTGTAGTTCTCAAGTATAATTTTTATCTCTTCCATGTTTCTCCAGGAAGCTGGGAATTCATGGTAGCATTAAATAAAACACTAGTGACAACGTAATCATTGACTTCCTTTTAAGGCCCGGTGGCCCCATCTTTGCCCGCAAAGCTTAATAATGATGATAAAGGACTCAATTAATTAATAGGCTCATAAAACTTAAACCTGCAATGTATCTGAGAGGTCATCTAATTTAAGCCTGTCATTTTCAGATGAGAAAATTGAGGCCCAGAATTTAAGGGGCCTCAATGGCAATGAAAGCATCTTTGTCAAGATCTCACTTTGGGGGCAGAGGGATGTCATGGAGACTGTTCCTTTCAGCTAGGGGCAGTTAGTTGGGTCAATATATAGAACACCAGCCTTGGAGTCAGTGAGACACAAGTCCAAATCCAGACTCAGATACTTAGTAGTTGTGTGACTATGGGCAAGCCACTAAACCTGTTTGCCTCAGTTTCCTCATCTGTAAAATGCATATGATAATGCAACTACCTCATGGGATTGCTGTGAGAATCAAATGAGATAATAACTATAAGGTACCAAACACATAGTAGGTGTCGTATAAATATTAATTATAATGATGATGACGATGACAGTTGTAACTGATTACATATGAGATCCTTCCTAGCATTCAAATGTGATTATTCTTTGATTCCTTCTTTCACATTTGAACTCACTGCTTTCAATGGTATCCCAGAACCACAACCCTGATCATCTTGATCACCACACAGGCTTATTGATGCACAGAGAAAGGGAGCCTATTAATAGCCCAGAGAACGACTATGGACCTGGGAAAGCACTGACATCATTAATTTTTTCCCAAATAAAAGGAAGAGATTTTTTAAAATATTCAGTAAAACTTGTATTCATAATGGCTTTTAGCAAGTCTTAGAGAAACAAAATTTCTTTTAAGTGAGAAACATGAAGATTTTTTGAAAGCCTTAATATCAATAGAGCTTGTATAATATTGGTATATAAGATAATCCATGGATTTCTGGGCTTTTCATGTGGGATGGGGTCATTCACTGGGCTTCAGTATATGAAAATTTGTCACTGTAATAGTGTCATATGAAATCTGTTTGGGAGGAGAATGAAGAATAACATTTTCCTTTAATACGTGGCTTAAGACTGGAGGGGGGGGGCTTTAATGTTACTTTCTTGTACATGTATATGTGTATTCATGCACATGCATCTGTGTATGAACATACAAACATGTATGTATGATAGACCCCCTTTAGCAGTTTGGTGAAGCCCATAGATGCCTTCTCAGAATTTTTTTTTTAATAAAAATAAAAGAAACTGATATATTTCAGTTTATGATCAATGAAAATGAAGATTTTTTTTTTCTCATCCAAGTTTACAAACACTTAGTCATCAACCTTAGGTGAAGAATTCTTGCTCTAGATAAATCTTTATGATTATATATAAACTTAGATAAATATGTTAACTGTGTTTATATAATGTATTTTATACATACATTTCTTACACTGATTATTTCATATTATGGAGAAAAATTTGTAAATGTGGTAAAAATTGTGTTGTGTAGGCTGATTTTCTCAGTCCTGGCTTGCCTCCATGGTCCTCTTGGGGAAATAAACACAAATGAGTTTAGGGGGAAAAATGCCAACTGGAATGATGCAGTGTGACTTTTAAGTGTACAGAAATAATTTAGAACTCTAATAGTAGTACTAGCAATACATAGAATCACAGATGTTCAGAGCTAGAAGGAAACTACAGTAAGTGGCCCTGTAGTAAAGATTTTTACATATAAATTTATATTCAATTTATATATTTTGGAATACAAAAAAAATATGGAATGCTAATGGAGAATTGGAAGTGACGTTAGAGGTCATCCAAACAACTCCCCTGAGTTTGCAGATGAACAAAGAGACATAGGGTGAAGTCACTTGAGAACATAAGCTCCTTGTCCACATATTGTTTCTTTCAGTCTTTGTTTCATTTGTGCCTAACACAATCTCTAACACATAAGAGAAACTAAATAAATGATTACTGAATGGATGGCTGACTACTCAAGGTCACAGAGGTGGGAAGAAGGAAAGCCAACATTTGGAGCTAATTCCTCTTTCTCATGATGGATCCTTTTCTGGACCATTTGGATAGCCTGTTGACTTTAAATATGTTTTAACTATGCTGCAGTCCTAGGATGCATTTTGGTCTCTATTCTTAATGTCCCAAACCAAGAAGCGGTGTGTCATAGCGGATATAGAATTAGCCTCAGAGTCAGGAAAATCTGGGTCAGCTTACCTCTGAAATCTACTGACTATATAACCTGGGCAAGACAATTAGCTCCTCAATGCCTTCGTCAATTCAAGACAAGAAATATCTACTAATCATGTACTATATGCCAGGCATTGTGCTAAGCATTGATAAATTTCTCGGATTAGAATTGTTGCAGATACTCATTGGTAGAGGATATTTTCCCTCCTGGAGTTTGACACATTCATTAAATCACAGTGCAGACCAAAACAAAACAAAACAAACCAATAAACACGAAATGAAAAAAAAAAAAAAGATGGGCATAAAACTCCGAAAGAGAACCTAAGAGATTTTACTTGGAAGGGTCCCTGAAGTCGTTGAATAAAATTGTTAACCCTTTGGGGCCATGTTTCATACATAAGAAAATTGTCTTATCGACCTGTCTGGAAGAGTAAGAGTTTGACTCAGGATTCAACACAGATCTTCTTGACTCCAAGCCTAGCACTCTTAACGACGATAACATGATACCTTTCAATGTGGATCATTAGTGAGTGAACATATAGAGCAGTGGTTCTCAACCTTCCTAATTCCATGACCCTTTTATACTTGTATGTGGGCATATCTGAATTTGGGCAGACCCGCCTGGAGATGGATAGAGGAGCGGTGTCTCGGTTCCTAAGACCATCGGAAATATGTGTTTTCCAGTGGTCTTATGCAACCCCTGTGAAAGGGTCGTTTGATCCCTAAACGGGTTGCAGCCCACAGATTGAGAACCACTGGTCTAGAGAGTTGAGTTGTAATGACAAAGAACGAGTATAGTACATAAAGAATAATCCATGATCATTAAAGCTATTTCCTTGTTTGATGAATTTAAGTAACTATTCAGTCAAGGAAATGTGCCACAGTCAAGTACTTTTATTTCAGCAACATATTTGACCAAGACCCTTATAATATTCATATGGATTGGAAAAAAAAAAAGATGAGGAATATACTATGTTGTAAGATGTGTTTTCACCTTTTTGAATGACCAAACTCAAAGAGAACTTTTAAATGAATCTATATCTTCAGCTATATCTATATACCTACATACATGCATGTGTATATGTATGTATGTCTACATATACATATATGTTATATATATACTTATATATGTGTATGTATATATTATATTCATCTGTGTGTGTGTGTGTGTGTGGAGAGAGAGAGAAAGAAAATGACACAAATCTATATATTCAGTTCTTATCTCTCCCCTGAGTTCAGTCCTACATCACCAGTTTTGAACACCTTAAACTAGATGTCCTATTAAAGGTATCACCAACTCAACATGTCCAAAACCCAACTCATTACCTTCCCTTTCCCCAAACAATTTGTCTTCTAAAGTTTATTATTCTCTTGAAAAGACCATCATCCTCCCTGCACCTCAGGTTTGTAAACTTGGCATCATCAGAGATAGCACACTCTTCCTCAGCCAACATATACCATATCTTGCTGCTTCTACCTCCATATCACTCCTTATATCAAAGTCTTTCTCTCAATTCTCATAGCCACCACCTCAATTCAAACCTTCTGTGAAATTAAAATTGATTTTTAATTATATTTTGATTAAGAATTAAGCTAGATTTTCTCTTATCTTTCATTGTTCTTTGCCCTTGCACGTTTACTAAGATAACCTCGGGTGATTCAGGTCACAATTCTATTCTTGTAATCGAGGTAACCTCAGGTCTCTTCTTGTGACTTGAACCTCTACCCTAGCAACTTCACTCCTTACCCACATCTCAGAGAAACTTGCTTAACCTAAAAGTCAAGCTGATTCAATGTAAGCTGTTTTGGAAACTCCCAAGTTCCCCAAATCATGTTTCATGTTTATGGTTAAGGGGGTTTCAGAAGGGGAAGTTCAAAAGTTATAATAACAAGCTATGTGAGAAGTTTTTACTTTCTAGCCCATCAGAAGAAGACAATTCTATGCTGCTCAAGACTTTGCTCTTGTAACTCACTATAAAATACCCAGTCAGCCCTCATTTGGGGCTTTTGGTCACTGAAAGGTCATTGATTCCACTTATCGGCAATTATTAGCCTTGATAATAAATGGATTGTGCTCAGAAGTGTCTCTCAGAATTTCTGATGACATTTCCTCATACTTTCGATAGTACTGATTAGTGCCCCTGACTTAATTATTTCTGCAATTGGTCATCCTCCAAACAACTATGAAAAAAACCAACTATTCTTAAACACAGATCTGTCCATGCTTCTCCTCTACCAAATAAACTCTATTGATCTCCTATTGATTCTATAATCAAATATAAACCTTTCTTTTTCACTTTTAACCCCTTCACAGATTGAACCAACCTCTATTTCTGAGCTCAATGGTAACTTCTTCTCTCACATTCTGGCTTTCTATTTCCTCACACAAAACAATCCATCTCTTATTACTGTATTTTCAAGGAAGGTGATACCCTCCATATCTAGAAGGCAATTCTTCCTGACTTCTAAATCCTAGATTCCTGTCTTCTTTCTTGAACCTCAAAGTCTACTTTCTGTAGAAACTGTTTCCTGATCTTCCCAACTACTAGAGTCCTCCCTCCCTAATTTCTTTAACAATTTTGTGTTTATTATCTTCACATTTATTCTGTGTATGCGCATATATGTGCACATATGGGTAAATTTTAGTTTTTTCTTACCTCCCTTATCAGGCGGTATGATTCCTGAGAACTGGCATGGTTTCACTCTCTGTAAGTGTGATTCCCCTGAGCCTATCACAGTACTTGGCTCCTGGTGGGAACTTAATAAACTCTTACTGATTAATGGATTGTTGGCATTTGGCAGGTAGCTCCCATTGTAGAAGCCCAGGAATCTGTGTTAGATCTGACATTGCTTAACATTTTGGTGACTGATTTGGGAGAAGATATGTTCATCAAACTTGTAGATGACAAATAGGGAGAGAATAGTTAAGAGACAGATTCAGAGAATTCAAAAGATATTGAAAAGGCTATAAAATAGGATCCAATGTAGTGAAATAAAATTTAGTGGGAATAAAAGTTAATTGTCACACTTAGCTCAAAGAAATTTCTGCCCTGACTCTAAGAGTAATAAGACATGGCTAGGTAGCATTTTATCCGGAAAAAATAAAAAGTCTTAGGGCTTTGGTAGACTGCAAGATCAATAGGGATAAGGAAGCCAAAAAGTTGATGTAACTTGTCTACTGCATCCTAAGATAACAATTCACTTCAATAAATATTGATTGAAAAGCACCTATTATGTACTAGGCACTTTTCTAAGCACTGATAATACAAAAAGGAAAGAAAGAAAGAGAGAGAGAGAGGGAGGGGGAGAGAGAGGGAGGAAGGAAGGAAGCAAGGAAGAAAGGAAAGAAAGCATCTAGCCAGTAAACCCCAAGTTAAGTGAGCAGCTTCTGGCTATCAAAATTTCCTAAAGTGGAAGAGACATGAGTCATATGACAGATATTTAAAGGGATATTAAAAGTATGTAAAAGGGTAAAAATAAAGATAAAAGATTAGCCTGGCCCTGCTGAGCCTTGGAAGGCAGAACTAGGAGCAAGAGAGGAGAGGAGAAGGAAGAGAAGCATGCTGATTGAGGCTTGACACAAGGAAAATTTGCTGTCAATGATAATCACTGTTAATGGAACAGGCATTGTGACCTGGGGGTGTGGGCTGTCTTTTCCTACCACTTCCCCATTTCAGACAAAGCCTGGATGAGCATCTGTCTGGATTGTGGTAGGGAACATTCTTGTTCAGGTGCGAGTAGGATTCACTGGTCTCTGAGGGCTCTTTAAACTTTGATATATTGGGATTCTCCCTTCAGACCAGAGTTTAGGTGACTGGAATATAGAAAGCCATGATTTTGTGTTGACATCTTATAGGAAAGGGAACACTCTATTATTTTAGAATAAAGTTTCGCATGAGAAATTGAGATGATTTTTCTTTCAACAAGCCAATACTTATAAGGTTAAAAGAAAATATCTATTCAGGGGAGAATGTAAAAGCTCTGATAGAATGTCCTGTCCTCCTGTCCCAGTTTCCTTATCTGTAAAAAGAAGGGTCTATAGAGATGATCCAGTTTAAAGTTCTCCAATTCCAAATTACAGCTCTTTACACTACATCATTTTTAACTTCCTCCATATAACTGGTATTAGGTAGAATGCCTGTAAGTATAAAATATCTTGTAAAATGTGTTATTGACTTTTCTGACTCTTTTTTAAAAGGTAGTGAGTGTAATTTAATATTTTCTTGATCACTCATAATGATGACCCAACTCTTTGTGAAATGATAGGGCAGCACTACTAAGGTTCTTTCCTCCTCTGGTCCTTGACTAGGCTAAATGACAATGCAATGTAGGTATACACTTGATCTTTTCTGTTTCCTTCTTTTGATCCAGGATGTGATATAACCCAGTCTCTGCTGTTATCCTTGCTCCTGCCACCCCTTAATATTGTTTTTAAGTGTGGTGCCCAAAGTTGAACACGCAATTGCACAGTGTCTGGCCAGGACACAGTAGAATTGAAATAATTAACATTCTTGGGCCTTCCTTTGGGGGACTGCAGGGTCAATAGGAGAAAGGGAGCTAAGAGAGCTGTCTTGGTTGTCTCCCCCTCTGTTTGGAGGGCAGAAAAATAAAATCCCCCCCAAACCTTCTTTTACAGAGACCTCAGAACTTTTCACATGGCTCTCTTTTCCAACAGTGCTTCTGCTTGGTTTCTTCTCTACAGAACACCAAGTACCCCTGGCCCCCTCACCTCTTCCCTTGCCAGTTTCCTTTTGTGTATTTTCTTCCTCCATTAGATTTTCAGACTCTTGAAAGTAGGGCCTTCCTTCCTTCCTTCCTTCCTTCCTTCCTTCCTTCTTTCCTTCTTTCCTTCCTTCCTTCCCAAAATCTTAAACTCAGTTTACTCTGAAGCTCATAGTTTCGACCATAATAGGTCCCTGTCCAAGCTCCACTCAATGGCTGTATTTTGGGCCCTCTTGGCTTAGAGTGAATGTCAGTGGTAACTGTTTCTCTTTAAGACAGCAACCCTGAAGTTCTTCTCCTCTAAGTTTGATTTTTTTCTTTCTTTTTTGCTAATTAAAGGGACCATCCCTTGACTCATTCTTAAAGAGGCCTATTCACTGAATGGGCATTGCCTCACCCTAAGTGAGTATTGAAAAGGTCTTAACCTAAAAGGGCTAGGGTCTCCCAATGTTTCCTAGGTCATCTCCAGTCATCCTAATGAACATCTGGTCACTGGACCCAGATGGCTCTGGAGGAGAAAATGAGGCTGGCGACCTTGCACAGCCTCCCTCACTCAAATCAAAGTCAACTGCAAGTCATGTCATCATTTACTTGATGCTTCAGTCCTCTTTAAAAATGAAAGACAAACACAACCAACAATAACATGTCCACAATCTCTAGCCAACATCACAGGATCTTGAGATACTTAACTATTGTCACCCTGCTCTAGACACTTTCCACATAGATCAGTCCTCTAGCTGGGATTGGATTAGAGGTGGAGTTTAGATCAGGAGTGGGGAAGCTGTGACATCAAGGCCACATGTGGCCCTCTAGGTCCTCAAATGTGGCCCTTTGGCTGAATTCAAACTTCACAGGGTTTTCCAAAGTTTGGATTAAGTCAAAGGACCACACTTGAGTAGAGGGCCATATGTGGCCTCCGGGGCACAAGTTCCCCAAGCCTGCTTTAGGCTAAGAGGTAGTTAGATGGTACATTTTACAGAAGGCTAGTTTAGAGTCAGGATCACTGCTGGAGAATGGTGTTCAGTTCTGGATATCATGATTTAAAAGAACATCAATAAACTGGAAAGCATATAGAGGTGAGCAACCAGCACTGTGGGAAGACTAAAATCTATTTCATATGAGACACAGGATGAAGTAACTGATATGTTTAATACTGAAAGGACCAAATGAATTAGTTGATACAAAAACGTTATGAAAATTTTACTTTGAAATAAATATTTTCATCTTATCTCTTTTTTCTTTGCCTTATGGATTATAAAAAAGTGTACCACATCCATTGACTCAGCTGGGTCCTTTGAGGTATTCTTAAATTGCATTCCTTCTAAAATGTAAGTCTATTGAAGAAAAGACTCTGGAGATTGTGGGCAGTATGATTGTAGGCATCAAATGCTTGAAAGACAATAATGCAGTAGAGGGGTTATTCTCTTTTCTATTTTGTTCCTGAGGAAAGAACCAGGAGAAGTTTGGGGTGGGATGGGGAAGGCAAGAGGCATAGAGACCAGTAAAGTTTTGTGTCAGCAAACGATCTTCGTAACACTTAAAATTTTCTCTGAGTAGAATGGTATGCCTTAGAAGATAGAGGAAATCAAGCAAAAGCTGAAGGAAAACTCAACAGGTATCCTGTAGAGAGGTTTCCTTTTGTGTATGGCTTCCATTATATGACCATTAAAGTCCCTTCCAACTACACAATTCTATGACTTTATGACTCTGTATGATCCCCTTTAATCATAAGGGCTTGAAAGAGTTCCCTCTTTATACATGGGAGAAACCAGGCTTACCAGAGAAGGCAGAAAAAAATCCAAACTGACCTTGGCATTACACAGGATGAGGCACTAAAAAAAGGATCAGGCAGTGAGTGACCTTTCCTGCTAATGGGCTTTAGTTCACTACTCAGATAAAATATTTTGTTAATAAAGAAAAAAAATATAAAACCCTAATAAAATGAGTGCATAGAAAATCCAAAAGCTTTACAGCAGGGTCTCTTGAAATATTAATAAGTTAAGACACATGTACCAATGATTTGAGATGTTCCTCTCTCAGGGCCATTAAGAGCTCCGAGAATTCTTCAAGGATTCATTAAAATTTCAAGCACACAAAAGGGTTCACTTAATTGATTTGTATTTATGATCTTCCACTTTTACTCTCGTTCTGACTTTCCTTAACCTACACACCTAATGTACAATAATGACAGCTGAAGAATTCTTCATCAGATCCCAATTGTACCCCAGCACAGATGATTCAATAGCTCCTGATATATGTGTCCCAATCACAGTCAACACCTGAGCCATTATTAATTACCTGCTGTATACCAGGCACTGTGTCAAATGCTGGAATGAGTGATAAAGAGAAAACATAGCCTGCCATCTCGGAGCTTATAATTGATTTTATTAAAGAATGCTTCTCCTGGGCCAAGGATCCAGATGTTTGGTCTTTAATGTATCCTTTATTTCCAAAGAAATAATCTTAGGCACATAGATTGAGAGCTTTTTTACAAATGTCCACTGTGAGTTGTTATAGTTCAAACCTCTCATTATACAGATGGCAAAACTGAGGGTCAGAAACTTTAAATGATTTCATTGAAGTTACACAGTTGGTGTCTGAGTTGTGATTAGATCTCAGATCCTCACAGAATTTAAAGTGTGAAGAAACCATTATCGTTCAGCTCTGTCTAACTGTCTGTGGACATATTTGGGGTTTTCTTGGCAAAGACACTGGAGTGGTTTGCTTGTTTCTTGTCCAGCTCATTTTATAGATAAGGAAACTGAGACCAATAAGGTTAAGTGACTTGCCCAAGGTCACACAGTGTCTCAGGCCAGATTGGAGCAATTTTTTTTTTTTTTATATCATTTGATTTTTGTACAATCCAGGGAGGCTATTATCCCCATTGTATAGATAAGGAAGCCTAGCCTAAAAGAGGTGAATTGACTTGCATCACATAGCTAGTAAGAGCCATAAGGTAGAATTCGGCTTTATACTGTGCTCTTCTAAATCCAATGTTCTTCTACAATGCCATCGAGGTGATTTTAATGAGGATAAAAATAATTACTGTTCTCATACTGTAAGAATCCATCATTCTGTATACATGCCTTCCCTTCCCTCTTCCATGATTATATATTACAGGTTCCTCTGTGCCTCAGTAGAAGATCTTTATGAGCAACTCTGCAGAAAACAAACCCAGCACTTTTGGGGCAGGTTATTGTAGAAGAGCCTGGCTCCCCCCTTAGCTGTGAGGGTTCCTCCATTGGTCTTAACTCTTCCATATCTGACCTTCTGCACAAACATCCTTCAACAAGCCCATGGCAGTGATACAACCCCCAGGAGTTACACAGTCCCAGAGGTCAAGTCACTTTTGCATAGGAATTCCTAAACAATTAAAAAAAAAAGACCAAGAAGTGTTTCTTAACAGAAAAAGTTAATCATTAACTCCTTGAGGAAGGCTCTCTGTCTTTCTCTGTCTCTGTGTTTCTGTCTCTCTCTGTCTCTGTCTCTATCTCTGTCTCTCCCTCCCTCTCTCTCTCCCCCCCCCGTCTTTCTCTGTCTGTTTCTCTCTCTCTCTCTCTCTGCCCCTGTCTGTCTCTCCATGTCTTTCTCTCTCTGTACCACCATTACCTGACCCTTTGTGATTTGCCAAAGATTACGCTGATAGCATAGGTAAGGTATGATTTGAATTCTTGTCTTCTGATTGCTTTATATAACAATGGTATCCCAGAAGAAGAGAGCTAGGACACTGACCCTGTGCTACATTTTCTCCACATAACATCCCTTGTTTAAACTTGACTGAATGATCCCACAGCCAGACTGAGGGACACATACAATATCCATGAGTACCAATCTCATTTGCAGTTCATGCTTGAAAGGTTACATGGATCAGATTTAAAATCTGAGGCCCTGTGGGTAGAGCCCACTTTGAAACAACAGGGAAAAATACTAATGGCTATTTTTGGTTGGCATAAACACTCAAATGCTTTGCTTGTTCTTGATTTTTCAATCAAATTCTTAAAAAAAAGAAATCCCTGAACTTTTAACTGCTGTTTTTAGCCTCCCCTCTAACCACTTTGACAAGGGCAAAGCCATTAAGGCATAATCACTCCAGTTGGTTCTGGAGCCTGAAGAGCCAGTGACTTTGCTATAAGTTTCTCTGCAATGAAGGAGAAGAGACATACTAAGCTATTGTTCAACTTGTTTCTACCACTCTGGAAATATTTTTTCTTGTAGTAATCGATCAAACTAGGGAGGAGTAATTGAGCATTATGAATGGGTTTGGAAAATGAGCCACTAATTGATTTGTCCATGAATTGCCCTCTGAGATTTTTCCACCTGACACCATGAAGCATCATCTCTGTTCAAGCCTTGGTTCTTTTGGAAGATGTAACACACACGTACACACTTTTTGAAAAGGAAGCCCCATCAGCATAGATTCTGGCAATGCCTGGGCACTGTCTATTCAAAGCTGAAAAAGCAGGAGCCAGATGTGACAGACATGAGGCTGAATCTTTACTTAAGACAAAAGTGATACTGTCCTTCACTAACAGAGGTTTCTTATTCCTTCCTGGACTGAAAGGAAGAAACGGCCCTTATGTGCTGTCCTGAGGCCAACAGTGCTTGCAGGTGGTAGAGTAAACAGGTGCTGAGGAGGCAAAAATTTAAGAGATGGCCCTCTGATTCCATACTGAGATATCACTGTGGGCTTGCTTTTCTGGGGAGAAAAAAAATATGGAAACATAGAATCATGGAATTAGAAGAGAATTTGGAGGTCAGAGAGTTCAACACAGAAAAACAAAACCATAGCAAACCTGTAAAATTCATTCAACAAGTAGTCATTCAGCCCTTTGCTTGAAGACCTCTGGTTCGTAGAATGGCATGGTTTGGGGGGCCATTCCATGTGAGGAAATCCCTAACCTTTGGGAAGTGTTTCTTGGCATCACATCTACATTTGAGATCTCTTTACAACATCCCTCTTTTGTTCCTAGTTGGGCTCTTCAAGGAAAAGCAAAATCAAAATGCTAATCTCTCAGATTCCAGTATTCAAAATGTTTGAACATAGTGATTACGTGCTCCCCCATTCCTAATCTTCATTATTATAAGCAAATATTATTCGTTCCTTCAAATCATCTTAATGTGTCATTTCCTTAAGATCTTTCATTATCTTGGTTGAACTACTAGGAGTGTTCTCCAAGATACTATTGTGGTACCTGGAATTGAGTGCAATACTCAAGCAATGGACTGAGCTGGTCAGGGACTGCCATGGTACCCACTTCTTTCATCCTGAACACACACAAAGTCCAAACAGGAATGAACTTTCCTGCTTTGTGACATTGTTGATTCATATTAATCTTGTAGTCTGCAACTCTCCACCTGAGATTTTTTCCAACTGAATTATTATTCCATCACCCTTTTCTCTTTTTGTGTTCATGAAGTTGGTTTTCTGAACTCAAATAAAATATTTTATTCCTTGCCATAGTAGTTCCATCTTATTGGACTCAGCCTCCTTGTTGTAAACCAGCCAGCCAGTCCTCTGGACTTTTTAACTTGGAAAATCCTTCTATAAGGCCTGCCCTCTTCTTCCATTGGTTGGTTGCTCCTATAGCCTTGATTTTGGGGAGGAGCTAAGGATAGCCTTCATTTTCCTCTCACCCCAATTCCTGGCTTTTGGACTTCTATAACATTTACTCTGATCATGGAACTTCTGTTAGTGCCTGTAAACTCCCCACCTTGGAACATCCAACCATTCCTGCAATTTCTCAATCTCAAACAAAATCTCTTCTTCAGTTATGAATTCCTCCTGAAGCCTTCATTTTGTATGGGGTCCCTGGCTCCTCTATGCAGTTGCCTTGGCTTCTGGACTTCAGAATTATGTTCTTATGTGTGGTCCATTCCTCTCACCTTTTTTTTTTTAGCTCCTTTTTTATATGTTGCTTTTGTTTTTAGAATGTAAGGTCCTTGAAATTAGTGTCTATCATTTTGAATGTATTTATATTCTCACTGCTTAGCACAATTCCAGGAACATATTAAGCACTGAAAAGATCCTTTTAGTGTTCCAGGCCTCCTTCCTTTCTTCCTTCCTTCCTTCCTTCTTTCTTTCTTTCCTTTCTTCCTTCCTTCCTTCTTCCCTCCCTTCCTCCTTCCCTTCCTTTCTTCCTAAAAAGATCATTTCTAGGAGCTGATTATTAGGGTATCAATTGTCCATCCCAGCATTGTGCCAGATACTCAGTTGATATGAGTATCATCTCTGCCTTTGTCCATATCAGTGATAAATATGTTAAACAGCAAAAAGTTAAGCATAGATGCATTGGACACTCCATTAGAGGCCTTTATGCAATTTATGTTGAAATATTCATCATATACCATATTTTTAGTCATTTAACTGGTGTAGCGGCAACCACACTGGCATACCCAGGATGCACAGGTTCTAAGTTCTGCTTTGCTAGGAAAGATAGCTGTTTAAGGGGTCAACAATCTTTTTAAATTACATTTGTTAGTTCAGGGGAAAAGTCAGCATTGTGAACTTCAGAGAAATACAAGCAGAGAAACAAAGACCAACAGATAGGACTCTGACTATCTGAATCAAAGCAATATTGCTATACACTTTATATACATGCCTGGATTGAGAGAATCTTTACATCTGAGTAGCCAGGGAAGCTCCAAACATATTGCCACTCAGAATCTTGACCCGGCAAACACAAGATCCTTCTCATAAGAGAGCCCCTAAAGCAAAATATCAACTCACAGTATATACACTGCTCAGAGTCAGAGAGCATCACAAACCTCCTGTCTCAGTGCCTAATTAGAAATTAGCAAAAGGTGTGAAAGCCTTCCTACAACCAAGCTCCCCTTAATGGGCTCCACCTGAGACCTATTAATAGCTGAAGAAGATCTTAAATCCATCAACATTACAAGTAGTCATAAATTGACCTGGTTGTACTATAGTCTAGCTCAACTCTCCATCTTTTCTGCCAAAAAGTTTCCATCTTTTCTACCAGATACACCATTATTTTGCTTCAACAAAGAAACCTTATTAAATGCTTCATTAAAATCTACACCATATCTACAGAATTTCCAGGTAAGATCAGGTTAAGAAGCCTTCCCACCTCCCTACCCCCAAATAAATAAATCAAGACATGGTTACTCCCATTTCCTTGATGAATCCACGCTGCCTCTTTGGAGTCACTTCTTCCTCTTCGTGCTCCACCCTTGTGAAAGTTTATCTAGCCAATATTGACCAGTTTTGTTTTGTTGGTTTTTTTTGAAGAACAAGTCCTCAGACTTGGTCAGACTAAAGTGTCTCTGAGCCTCTCTCTGATCTTCTAAGAGGGAATGTAAAGCAAAGTAAACATTATTAAATTTCAAATGACATCTCCTGGATCTTTACATGACTCCAAATCACTAATCACAAAAATTCAAATTAAAACCACCCTGAGCTTCCACCAGGTTTAAAGATGATGACAAAAAAAAAAAAAAAAGAATTGCTGAAGGGGGTATGGTAGAATAGCATTCTCAAGAACAACTAGTAGAGGTGGAAACTGCTCCAACAAACTGCGTTCCTTTGAGCCAGCAATAATACCACAGGGCCTATATCACCAAGGAGATGAGAGACAGAAAGGAAGGGTCCATAAGGACAAACATATCTGTAACGGCACAAAAGTGAGTGACTGACTCAGAATTAGAACACAGATTCTGTTGGATTGAAATTGAATTGAAATTCATTGGTTCCTCCATCATTTCTCTTCCTCACGCTTCCTCTCATACACTTCAGCCAACTTGTTCATTTAATCAGTCCATTGTATCTCATTCATTTCTTTCATTTTATTTCAATCACTCAACAAGCCCTCAATAAGTGATTTCTTTGAGCAAAAGTGGTGCTTATAGGGAGGTGCTAGATAGGGAAGACACAAGGTTGAGAAAAGATGGTTCCTATCCCACTGGTGCTCATGGTTGACAGAAGGTAAGACATGATCACAGATGACACCAATAGCAAATATTCCATAAAAAATTTATGAGAGGGGTGGCTAGGTGGCACAATGAATAGAGCACCGGCCCTGGAGTCAGGGTGATCTGAGTTTAAATCCAGCCTCAGACACTTAACACTCACTAGCCGTGTGACTTTGGGCAAGTCACTTAACCCCAATTGCCTGCCTTCCCCCCCTCCAAAAAGGAAAAAAAAAAGATAATGAGAGATGATCAGGGTGTAGATAAGTTGGAGGTCAGGTTGGAGAAAGTGAAGTTTCCCAAGAACTTCTTTATGATGTGTGTAAGGGGAGGGATGTGACCTAGAATATTCTTATGCATTGACTTGTCCATGCCATTCCCCAGTGGCACTCACTGCTCAGAAACCTTTATCAGCTTTCTCTGACTTGCCAATAAAGTTCAAACTCTGTTCCTTAGAACTGAGTAACCTTCAAATCTCTTGACCATTTTTCCGTCACAAGTCATATCTTGCCAAACCCAAACTTTGGGTAGCTGTCACCATTTGCCTTTTCTGGCCCTACTCGCATTCTGTTTGAGAATATTATATAACCATAAAGACTGATCAGTACAAACTTTTATAATCCAATCTCATTTGGGCCATCCTGCATGGGAATCTTATTACTCAGTGTTGAGCATTCTATTATACCCGCCACATCTGCTCTTCTATACTTTCTTCTATGTCCTGAAACATTATACCCTACCTCCACTACTCTGTTACTCTTAGTAGGGGACCTTGCATCACACTTTACTGAGAAAAGAGAAGCCAGAAGTGTGTTTCCTCTTTTCCCTGCTCTCTCCAGATTTCAGAAATCTTCTTGATCTTCCCCGACTTTCTTCTCCTTTGTTCTAGTGTCTGATGAAGATATATCTCCTTGCCAAGGGTAAAAGCATTACTTATACTCATGATCTCAACCCCTCCCATATCCTCTGGAAAATTGCATCACATAGTAATACTCTCTCTTTCTCTCAGATTCAAGCACACTTTAGCCATTGGCTCCTTTCTTATTGTCCACAAACAGAGCACCATTTTCCAAACCTCAAAAATAAAAAGAGGTAAGACCAAAACCAAAAAGTTAAAAGCCATCACTTTGTCACGTTCTTAACTCATGGATGGCATTGTTCTATATTCTTTTTCTTTTTCATATGCAAACTTCTTAAAAAGGTCATTTCAAAGCATGACTCCCATTATCAAATAAATATGAACTATTATTATTCTCTGAAAATTATTTTCCTTATGGGATATTGAATACATGGGGATGAAGTAGGTAAGAGATTATATTAAATTTCTCTAAGTTGATATCAACTTTAATTTCAAGTCTTTTATTTTTTTAACTTCAGAACATTAAATTCTTGGGAAATTATTTTGTTTTTCCATTTATGCTCCCTTCCTCCCTGACCTTACTTTTTCCTTCAAAGTCACATCTTCTATTTGAGCTACCTTTAAAAGCTCTTCTCACTTTCCCCAGCAATCATCATCCCCTTGAGTTTGCTCTATATTGTCTGCTCTTAGCTGCCCTTAGCTCTTAAAGGTGTGATGTCATCACTCTGATGACATCACAACTTCCATTGTGGACTCTTGTTAAATGTTACATGTGGAGAAAAGGAAATTAGCATAACATCTGATGGTGTTGTAACATCCAGGGGCAAACTGGAATGATGAGATCATAAGAGCAAGTACAAGTTGGAGGTAGTTATTTGATGAGGGATCCAGAGTTGTAAGTCTCAACTTTGTCAGTAACCAACTTTTTCCAGAGGGTGACTTTACTACTTGATCTCAATTTTCTCGTTGTTGAAAAGGTGCATATGGGGCAAGAACACTCTGTTTTTCCTTGTCAAACCACACATGGGAAAGTCTGTTCAGATTCTGATTATATAAAATTAATAGGAAAATTAGTACTTATTTCTATGATACCCCAATGAGACAATGCCAGCCAGGCTTTGAACCATGGAGTCTGACTAGTGCAGTGCCACAAACACTTCATCCATCTTTCCATAAACAATCAGTGCTTTGTACTTCAATTCCAACATGGAGTTACCTAGAAGAAGTCACATAAAGGATTTAATCTAAAAAACAGGTGACCAAAAAAAAAAAAGATGGGCTGCTCACAATGCAAGAGCAAGGGATAGTCAAAGAAATCCCACATGCTTTATTGGCCTTCTTACTATGTCATGGCAAGGAATGAAGGCCCCCAGATTATTGGGTGCAAACTTTATATCAAATTCTTTAACATGGACAAAAATGTTTCAGAAGAAAGGTCAACATGGATGGATTTTGCTCTGCAGTGAGGAAGGAGACACCTCCTTTGATGAGATCACAGATTTTGTGGCATGTTGGGATATTTCTTTTAATTCTATAGAATCTTTAGCCATTTGCAATGTGTAAGGTACAATGTTAGGCACCAGGAAAACAATGAGAAGAATGAAAGATTTCATGTTCTTTATGGAATGACTGCCTTTCATGGGTCACCTCATAGGTCTTACTTGAAATAATGCCCTGGCTGTCTCAAGAAGAGATATTTGGGGATGATTCCTCCATTCTTCTGAAATGCACTGGATTTAAATGTGGGTTTTCAATGATGAAGTGCCCCCACACCTCCCCATTCTACTCTTGGACAGTGCTAAGGTTTAGGAAATTGACACTGTCCCCCACCTCCTGTCCACGTTACACCTCAATTTTCCCTTTTTTTGACCCAACAGTTATGTTAGTGCTGCCTTCTGGAAGCAAGTAGACCAAGTATGAGCTTTCTATTCCACATAAGAGCTCTTCAAGATTATAACAACTGGCATTATGTATTCATATTCTTCAAGAATGTCCCGAGAGAAAGGCAGCTCATCTTTGTCTTCTGAATTTTGTAAATAAGACTCAAATGGGTCAGGAAATGACATGGTCTGGGTTTGATCCCTAGGTAATTCCTTGTTGTGGACCCAATGCACTTTTTACTTTTCTTTACTTACATTTCTTTGCATTAGTTTTCTGCTGAGAATGACTATTACACTGTTCCGGTGGGTAGTAGAACAACCACCACCACCACCACCACCACCACCACCACCACCACCAAAATTAAAACCTAAACCAGTCCTTGCCCTCATGGACTTGGCTTCCTACTAATCAGATATTCATTCTATCTATCTATCTATCTATCTATCTATCTATCTATCTATCTATCTATCTATTTATGTCTATCTATCATCTATTCATCTATCCATCTACTATCTATCTCTCTATCTATCCATCTATCTATCTATCTATCTATCTATCTATCTATCTATCTATCTATCCAACTATCTATTATACACAACCTTCCCAAAGTACATTAAAAACAATGTTAAGATGGAGTGAGTGCTATTAAGTGAGAGATTCAGGAAAGGGTGCCACATAATAATTGCATCTAAACTGTGATTAGGAAAAAGTTAGGAACTCTTTAAGAAAGAGGTATAGAGTGCATCCCAGCACAGGTAACCACCTATGAAATAGTAATAAAATAGGGAAAAATAATGTTATTGACAGGGAACAACCAGAAGATGAGGCAGACAAGAAAAAAGAAGTTTATGTAGGTAAAATGAAATAAGAAAGACGTAGGTGGGATTTTATAACTGTCAGTATGAAGAGTTAACACTGTATTTTAATAGAAATTGGGGGCCATTGAAGAATGTTGAATATGGGAGAATATGGTCTCGACTCTAAGCTATATATTAAATTATTAATTTGGCAGTTATATAAAGGGCTAATTGAAGAGTGGAGAGACTGGATTCATGAGGCTGTTATAAATTGTTTGGAATAAAGATAATGAGAAATGTAAATAGAGGAATGGCTACATGAGAAATGGATGAGTGTGAGATTTGTAAAAGTCAAACAAATTTATTTATGAGTATGTGTGTGCAGATATGTATGCACACACACAATGTGGAATACACACACACTTATAACTATATGAACATGTATACCTATACAAATTACTACTTATGTGGTACTTTAAAGTTTGCAAGATGTTTTGCTGATGTCTCATTTTATCCTCACTACAGTCCTAGGAGGTAGGTACCATTACAGTCCCCTTTTCATGGATGAGGGCACCGAGATAGACAAAGGTGAATAAAC
Organism: Pseudochirops corinnae; assembly: GCA_028646515.1. Lineage (NCBI taxonomy): Eukaryota > Metazoa > Chordata > Mammalia > Diprotodontia > Pseudocheiridae > Pseudochirops > Pseudochirops corinnae. The sequence goes on from JAQQSV010000097.1 coordinate 222,423, forward strand.
TTGCCTAAGGTCAAATAGCTAGGAAACATCTGAGACTATATTAGAATGGAATCTATAGGTCCATTAACATTTATTAAGTACCTATTGTGTACCAGGCACAGTGCTAAGTGTAGAAGGTACAAGGAAAGGCAAAGGGCAATCTCCAGTCCTGAAGGAGCAAACCATTTAATTCTGGAGACAACAAGCAAATCAATAGGCACAAACTATAGACAGTTCCCTTAGGAAGGCAATAGAATATGGAGGAATTGGGAAAGGAGGGATGTTAGTTGAAACATGGAGGAAGGTAAGGAATATAAGAGGTGGAGAAGAGGTCTTCTCTAGGTAGCTTATCCACTGTACTATAGCTCTATGTCTCTGTCTTGCTTAAGAGAAATCTTGGTTAGTAGAATAAATATGATGAGATGAGTCTAATTATGAGTAGACATTATATTTCATTAATTCTTCACTACAGATATTTACACGTACAGTTTCTTGGTTTATTCAAAAAACAGGACACTTGATGACATCAAAACATACCATTCCAGACTTTTATCCTGATGTAAATGCTTAGCTTTTAGACCTTGCTCCCCTCCCCCCCAAAAAAGGGGGCTTCAAGTTTTGGTTTTCATGTGAACATCATAAAAACTGGCTAATCAAAAAGTTTCCTCTTTACAAGCAAGCAAATTTTCCAATTATTCATTGACAAATATAATGGGCAGCTAAGTGGTGCAGGGGATCTAGTGCTTGGCCTAGATCTGAATTCAAATTCAAATTTGGCCTCAGAGTCTTACCTTGTGACCTTGGACAAGTCACTTAACCCTATTTGCCTCAGTTTCTCATTTGTAAAATGAGCTGGAGAAGGAAATGGCAAAGCACTCCAGTATCTTTGTCAAGAAAACCCTGAATGAGGTCATGAAGAGTCAAACACACCTGCAATAACTGAACAACACCAACAAATTAATAAGATGAAGGATATTTATTATGCATGAAGCAACTGGGAAAGCCAAAACTGGAGGAAAAAAGTCTTAGGGGAAACACAAAAGGGACTGGGCAGTTTGGGGAGTGCTCTCCCAGAAAAGGGAAAGGCTCTTTTGTTGTTCTACTTGACTTCAAAGGTGTCCATGCCCCAGAGCAGGGGAATGAAAGTTAAATGAAAGGGAAATGGCTTCTTGGTAGTTATGGGCTGGGCTAGTGGTAGCCAATCCCTAACACTTAGTGTTTGGATTAGTTAGGATTGCTTGGGGAGGTAGTGAGAGTTCCTTCCCTTGAACTCTCAACTAAATCATAGGTTATGTGACCACTTTTCATGTTTATTTGGAGTGGAGCTCCTTGTTCAGATCATGGGATGAACTCAATGTCCTCTCAGATTCCTTGACTTCTAAATGGCTATTTCCCATTATCCCATTACATATGCCCTTCCTTGCTTAAGAAAACCACACCCTCAACAAAAACCAACTAGATTGCTCTAGTTCTGATAAAACTCTCCACTATTTTACTTGGAGTATTGGCAGATATTGGCACATGAGAATTATTTCCCCTCTTCTCTTTCTGCTCACATCAATTGTCATACAAATGGTTTGAAATTCTTACTGATGGTTTTATAAATAATTCATGATATTCTATACTAGTGAACACCCTCCCAGCAGCTCCTATAGAACTCCTGAATGCATACAGAGAAAGGTATATTTGGGATAACTGTGAAGAACTGATGCTTGAATTTAATGGATTCTAGTGGAAATTGTTTAAAAAGACTCTTATTTACCGAATTATCATCTGTCTTTTGAAAGGTTAAACATTGACTTATTTTGTCAGCCAAACTGAGAAACAGTCCTGGTATCAAGAAACCATATACCAACAATATTGCACACATGTGGATGGCAGTACATCAACCATCTGAGATGGAGATCTGAAACTTGTCTGCCAATGAAATCAATTAATATGGCTTTATTATCTACTAGATGGTGACCACTGTGCATGGTGCTAGGGCTACAAAGAGAAAGCTTAAATCTTCCCTGCCCTTGAGGAAACCATATTGAATCTGAAGAGGCAACATGTACATACATAAATATATGGGGTGCTTGTTGTGGGAGCTACTCAGAGCTCCAAACTGAGTAGACTGGCTGACTCTCCTAGAGAAGGGCTGCAGTCTTAGGGTCAAATGGGAAGCGTGTGGGCACAGAATCCTAAAAGTAGAACTCATAAGTCCCCACCAGTGTATTTATTTTTTAATAGTCAACTAGTGGAGAATTAGTTCAAAATAAAAGCATTTACTAAGATATAGTGAGAAGAGTGGCAACAATGCTTCTCCCTACTCACCCCCCCCCAATAAATACAGTATCCTCTCCCACAAATACACACAATATCAGTGGAAAACAAACTTAGAACGAAATTGTAGTGAAATACATATGAAACAACAAACATAATCAAGGCAACTCAACCATATGGAAAGTGGGGAGTGAATGGGGAAAGGGGAAACTTCTCAGCCCATAAGATTTCTTATGGGAGCAGGCTGGAGTTTTGGCTCCCTCCTTCCCCCTTCCCTTTTCTTTCCCCCTTCTTCACTACTGCCACATCAGCATTAGGCTCTTTAGGAGTTCTCGACCTCCATTGTTGCTTGCCACCTTTTTCCTCTCCCTTGCTTTAGTGTTTGCCAAATAAGGACATGAACATTGGAATTGTTCAGATCGTTCAGGACCCTTCCCCCTTTCCCTTGCTGTCAGTCAGCAGTAAGCTCTTAGCCATTCCCTTCTTCACTTGGGCATTAGCCAAGTAAGGATAGGTACATTTGAATTGGCTTCCTCCTGTTTCCTTGTTCTTTGTAAGCTCACCTCCTAGCCACTAAGGGATAGTGGCAGGCTTCTTTGCTCCTTATCATTGGAGGAGAATTCCTATTCAGGTTGTAAGCCTGCCTCCCAGCCAATGGGAGAAGGGACAGAGGTGGGAGAGGGCTTGATTGCCTTAGGGTATAAATTCTTGTTCCATCTTCTGTAACAAGCCTCTTTCTGCTGGTTCTTACTGGTGGAAGGGATGCCCCCTTCTCTCGAGAACTGAACCGCATAAATTTCCTATTCCTTCCTCAAGATATCTCAGACTTTTATTTCCTGGGTAGGGGATTTTTGGGATCCCCATACCACACACAGAAGTAACATCCCATGGTTCTCTCATGCTGCCCTCCCCAGCTGAAGAATCTCCTCTGGGCTCTCTCAGTCTCTTCCTAGCCCTGATTTAACTCAAATTCCAGGGATAATTCCTTCCTGAATATATAACTGGCTCCCTTCTAGGCTTCCAGAGTCCATTCTTCTTGAAACTGCTCCTCACTCCCATTCACATAATACCCTTTTTGCTCCTTGTGGGAGACAGTGTCTCCTGCTGGCTGAATAATTCTACAAGATCATAAGGCTCATATAGCAGGAGGGCAGGGAGAAGAAAATCATATCTCCTTTCCATGCAGTCTTTGGTAGATATGTAGAGGTCACATCTCTTTACTACCATAAGTCATTTAACTTAATCTGGGGATGCAAACTTAGTTTTTAAAAAGCCATTAGGCTTGTATAGTCTAGTCAATGGGAAATTGACCAATCAATTCCATCAGGGAGACTTCTTTATATTTTTAAAGGGATAAAACCTAGAGACACTGAAGTTAGCAGATTAATACATAATTACCTGTATTGTATGTCCCTTATTTTCTGAGAAGAGATAGCCTAATGGGGAAGAGAGGAAGTCATTCCTCCTCTGGGAGGGAGGGCTGAGGAGATGTGGAATGGTTTATTATAGTTAGTTGTTTTTGAGATCAGTCTGAGAGAAATGTGAAGGCATCATTTGGCAGAATCAGGGCGACATCTTCTAAGGGAGAATGTCCTTTTGCCATGTAGGAAGCCAAGTTTGCCTTTGTCTCCAGAGGCTGTAGGAGAATTCCCTATTCCCCTATGCCAGATGACAGTTCTTTTCCCCTGCCTGAAGGATCCTTTTCGTTGATTTTGCATTTAACAGCCCCTCAGCTCAGCAGACAGCTTTTCTAGTACAACTAAAGCTTAGCATTAGTCAAGGGCATAACATGGCAGCCAAAAGAGAGGAAATAAATCATAGGGTGTATTATTAGCAGCCCAATATCAAGAAAGCCGAAACAGTAATCCCAATGTCCTTTTTCCTAGTATATAATAGGCACTTAATAAATGACTGTTTTATTCTCGGTGCTACGTTTTGTTTTGTTTTGTTTTTATTTTTATTTTTGTTTTGTTTTGGGTTTTTTGGATATTACCAGCTTGGGCCCAATCAAGAAGGATGTGCAGATGATGAAAGAGTTAGAAACCATTACTTACTAAGATTATTCGCAAGAACCAGGCTCTTTCAATAACATGCATTTGATTTCAAGCCAGAGGACTGGAATTTATTTCTTGGATGTGCCATGAACTACGTGTAACTTTCGGCTGGTTGCTGAATTATCTGTGGTTGTGTTCTCCTCTATAAAGTGGCATCTTGTGCAAGAGGAATTAGGCTTATTCAGCTTGGTTCCAGAGCAAAGTCCAAAAAGGAAGAGTTGGAAATTAAAGACAGGAAAGTCTCTGCCCAATATTAGGGATCATTTCTTAATAATCTGAGTTAAGTTAAAGCAGAATTACTCTGCCCCAGGAGATAATGGCTTCCTCTCTCCATTGTTTAATGAATGAAAGCTTTATGACCACTATCCGTATTAAAGGATGGCATAATGGTAGTTTGTGCTCAGGTAAAAGTTGGATTACAGCACACATTTTGGGTTCAGAATTCCACTGAAAACTGAATTGTTATGTTTCTATTATTCATTATTTTTTTTTTTTTGTCAGTGATTTAGAATTATGCAGCCAGGTACCACGGCCCTTTTCTGGATTCCTAGAAATAAGGGAGGTTGAAGCAAGTGTATCACTTGAGTTCAGGAGTTCTGAGCTACAGTCAGGCTAAAGTCAATGACAAGATACAGTGCAGGGCACCAGGTTGCCAAATGGGAAACAAACCAATGCAAGTCAGAAATGGAGCAGTTCAAAGATTTTCTGCTGCTTGGCAGTGGGATTCAGTCCATGATTGACTTCTGTAAATTCTACATTGGGAGAACAGGGAGATTCAGGCTCTAAACAAATTGCTAGGGAAAGGAAGAAAAAAGAAAGTCTAAAAGAAGAGAGACTGAACATATAGTGAGATCAAGTGATGATCAGTAAGTGTTCCCTATGTACCATTAGAATATGTGAGAAAAGAATATGAAGGGAGTTCCCTAAATATTAGAGAAACCCCATGGGGTGATATTGTAGCAGGACATAGATGATAGATACTATTTAAGAAACATTTGTCAAACAATTTAAAAAAAAAGAAATCAAAGAAAACATTTAAATATATATAAAAAAATAACTATCAGGTGTACTATGATCCATGGGGTCAGGGAGACATGGACAGAAGTGAATAATTAAATAACAACAAAAAACAGAAAATAAGTGAATGTCACTGGGTCATAGAGTCTGTGGGCAGGAGTGATGTGTATGAAGACTGGAAAGGTAGAAGGGGCCAATCTGTGAAAAGGGCTGTATGGGTTGAGATCTGAATAGTGGGAAGGTATATAAAAGATCCATTGAATTACTAAGAATATCTCATATGAGCCTTGCAACAACCTTGGGAAGTAGGGAGTACAATACCACAATGAGAAAATTAGGAGTGAAAGATGTTCAGTCTCTTTCCTGTGATTGCACATATTACTACATCTCAACAATGGAGTGTGTACACAAATCTCCATGACTCCAAGCCCAGGGTGCTCTCTTGTTATGCCACCCTGTGGCCCCTATAAGTTAATCAACATTGCAAAGCATGTTCTTGGCACTATGGAAATTGCATGTGTGTAGACTGGGAGTCAAGAGGCTCTAAATATCATCCCCACTAGCATTCTAAGATCATTTCTAGTCAAAGAAGCATTGACTGGAGTTAGTGAATAGCTTTTCAAAGGGACTATTTAAAAAGAAATCATTTGTTCAAATGTTGAAATTCTAACGTGCTGGTCACTCTGTAAAGCCTTCCCTTTTATTATTTTCTACGTTCACTTTGTACTTAGTTGGATTTCGTATGTTTTTTCTTAATCAAAGAGAATTTATTAAGTGCTTACCAACTGGTAGATACTGTGCTAAGCACTGGAAATACAAGTAACAATGATAAAATAGGATACTGCCTGCCCTTAAACACTGTGTACTGTCATGGGGGAAGACAATACATAAAATGGAGATGAAATTGGGAGGGAAAGATGGCTTTCTTTTTCTTCATTCGAGACATGAGAACTTGAAGGTATCAGTCGGGGGAAGGAGAAGAAGGGGTTGACATTTGATAATGTCAAAACTGTAACTTATATGTCAGCTGTATCTGGCCTACACATGATCATATTTACATTCCATTTTCTTTGAATTCAAAGTTCTAAGAAGCTCTATCATGTTATGAACAAAAAGCTAGACTTAGGATTCAAGGAATTCTGGGTTCAAATCCCATAGTTAGATCAGTATGGATGTCACTTAACCTCTGTGAGGTTCTCTTTTCTCCAAGGTACGTACAGCAGTCAGGATTATTGGAATGATCTGAAAGAATGAGTTTGAGGATGAAAGGAGACAGAAAATTCACGTAAAACCCTTTGCAAATTCAAAAACCCTATGTTTTCCAAGAGGAGTAATTATGTATGTGTATGTGTATATGTACATGTACATGTACATGTGTGTATGTATAACTATAGAATTATTTTTCTTTGTAATACTATTAATTTTATTTTATACATTTAAAAATATTATTCTCAGAAAGGGTCTCTAGGCTTTACCTGATGGTTAAAGGGAGGATGGGGGAAGGGACAAATATGTATTAAGGATCTACTGTATGCCAGGCATTGTACTATAGACTTTGCAAATATTATCTCATTTGACTTTCACAACAATGAGGTAAGGTGGATACTATTATTTTATGATTTTGCACTTGAGGAAACTGAGGTAAATAGAAGTTAGCTGACATGCCAAAAATTATGTAAGTAGTAAGTGTCTGAGACCAGATTTGAACTCATGTCTTCCTGGCTCCTGAACTAATGCTACATCCAATCCATCACTTAGCTTTTCACAAAAAGACTTTCTTTCTTTCTTTCTTTCTTTCTTTCTTTCTTTCTTTCTTTCTCTCTCTCTCTCTCTCTCTTTCTCTATATGTATGTACGTATATGTGTGTATGTATGTATATATATATATATATATATATATATACATACATATACTCATATACACACACATACATTATAAATTCACACACACATTCTTCCATGGTCCAGATCTTGGGACCTATCTAAAACTGAGTCTATGATTTAAAGATTAAATGAAAAATGACTTTTCATTCTTTCTCTTTAAGGAACAAGTATAAATATGAGGCAACGTATTGAGAATGTGACAGTCAAGTGCCATATTCTTAACTCATAATTTTTACAGGTAAAAGTCAGCATATATGATCTAAGAAACAAGACATCAGGTTGTTAAAAATGGAGACCAAAGGGAAAATGTTTAAATTTATGGAGAATTATTAAAAATATCTTCAACTTTCCTTTGGCTTGGGGCCTTTTCAAGTTGCACCTTGCAAACATCGCTATCTACAGTTACCATTTCATTAAGACTTTCCAGGTTCTGTCCGATACATTCGGCAGACTTACCCCCTCCCCCCATCTCTTTTCAGTTTTTATTTCCTCGAGTTGCAATTCCAGTCAAGCCAAGAATAATGAAATATAAATCAGAGGTTCAAAAAGTCACATAAATCATGGATGTGGCAGCTGATCTAGTCGACAGCACCGTGTAGAGTGCAGGAAGATATAGTGTGGATAACTTATTTTAGCTCCAACTGTCAGAATGACAAGCAAAGACACCATCAAAGTCAGCCTCTCAGACCAACACATGCCCTATTTCATAGGCAAAGGCAATAACAACTAAATGAGTAGTTCTGAAAAAGCCTGTGCAGTATTATGGGAAAGTCAAGGACACACACTAGCCTTTCTCTTGTTCAGCAACATTGCCAAAGTCAAGAGGCCTTTGAGATAGAGGAAAACTAGCAAACAGCCTAGGATCTCACGCCTTCCCCACTACCCCACCCCAACAACAACAACCAGAGCTCAGAAAAGGGGTTAGGGCTCTTGGATGTAATCAATCAATCAATCAAGAAGTCTGAAAGACCAGAGGCAGACACTGTTGATCGATATGTAGACCACAATGAAACAGGTTTTTTTTCAAGGATCTTACACATGATCAAAGAACACAGCATGTGAATATGTAAAGATATACAAAATGTATATATAAGGCAGATTCACAGAAATCCAGCCTGAGAATGAACTAGTATCCAGTGAAGGGGTTGAATGAGAAGTCTCCTGGGGCACTAACTCTGATGAGCCTTATTCTCTCTCCCATTTATTTATTTCCAATTCAGTCACATCCACATCTCTGTTGGAGAATCTGATTTCTCCTTCTCTCTTCCTTCCTTCTTTTCTTTCTTTCTTTCTTTCTTTCTTTCTTTCTTTCTTTCTTTCTTTCTTTCTTTCTTTCCTCCTTCACCTCCTTCTTCTTTTTAATTTTTCATCGACATTTGCCTCCTATCTGTGGTCAGGTTTTCACTCATTCATTCCAAATTCTGATTCCAAAGGCAGTTTTTTCATGTCATTGAGTGAATGCATTCTCTGAATTCTCCCAAATTTTATCAATATCAGATATTTGAAATCTCGGTCAACCTTCAAGAACCTCATTGAATGCTACTGAATCCAAGAATCTTCCTTGCCTCCTCAATTAGACTGCAATCTCCTTGAGGTCCAGGCTCATATCTAGCATACCTATACATAATCCATTGTCTTGCCCCAGACCTGTTATGTAATATACATTCAATTATTTTCTTGGCTACATTGAAATGTGAGCAACAATTCTCAACACCAGCCCTCCAGTATTAATGCCATATCATGGTATGTCAATGACACTGGTTTCTCTAAATTTTGCCGGTAAGTTGTTAATTTTGACAGGATCAACCAAACCAAGAATAGAAGCAGGAGGATAAGCATAGTGGGAAGGACTGTAACTTTGCAGTGTGAAGACTGGGTTAGCTGAGCTCAGTGAGGTACATCTTCATGTATACCAAAATTGTATTAATTTTCTAGCACAGAAACTCTTGAAACCCAATCAAAAAGTCATGAAAAAGGTGTAATTTGTGCTAGTGGAATAAAGACACCCACCAAAAAATATACAGATGTGGAGTATGGAAATTGGTGAACTTGTGGACTGGAGATGTGGATGTCATACTTTTTTTCATTGTAAACTGTAAGGATGGAGTTGGAATTCATTTTGAAAAATAGTCACTATATTCAGCCATATCTATAATTATATCTAGTTATACATACATTAGACACATATGTAAATATATGTATATATTTGTACATAATAAACATACAGGTACACACATACACAAAAAACACACACACATATAAAGAGAGAGAGAGAGAGAGACAGAAAGAGGGAGAGAGAGAGAGAGAGAGAGAACATACATAGAAGGCAAATCTCTCTAAAACTCAATAATTGTGTAGCTAACCCCTAAGCACCCAGGCAATTGTCTAAGGATGAGTTGCAGAGAAATGACTAGTCTGCATCATTAGTAGAGGGAATTTTCTTGGCAAATAGGTCCCTACAGTGATGAGATCAAATATTTAAACTGCATACTCTGTGTATCTGTGTATACATAAATGGATATATGTTTACGAGAAGAATTTTATAGAAACAAATTATCCAAACTTTAATACCAATATTACTTAGATACCTCATAACACCTTCTCTGAAGCTCTTTATCAATGAGCCAATCAACAAACTTTTATTAAGCATGCACTAAGTATCAGTTGGAATGGAAGATAGTAAGAGAAAAGTGGAAGGATAAGCCAGATTTAAACCTCAGTCATTTACTATGTTGCCTCCCAAATTTCCTTATCTCCTACAAATTTCATATGTATCCTTAGCTGAGATGCATTAACACACATTCCATGTTTTGCTAGGATAGGGAATACTGCCTTGGAATGAGAGGGACCAGAGTTAGAGAAGATCTAGGGAATTACCCGGGGCATAGGGAGATTAAATGTCTTCCTTGCTCATTGACTCACAACTAGTCAGTGGCATCGGCAGGACTTGAACTCATCTTCCATGACTGAAGGGCAGAACTACATCCTGTACACCATAGTGATTTTGTACTTGCTATAAGTATACAAATTGTATTCTTTTCATGTTTTCTAAATTGATGAGTATGTGGTAGAACTTCAGAGTTATTCTCATTTTCATTGCACTTTTTTCCCCCTCAATCTGGTGGACAGCTTAGATTTCTTTGATAATTTTGTCTTCATATCTCTTGTTTATTTATCAATCAGGGAATTGTTATCTGTATAAATGTGAATTGACTCCTTATGTATCTTGGAGGGGTGATGGCTTGAGGGGACAGAATGAGGCAATGTATCTATACATGTATATATGTATTTATATACGCACACACACCATATACACACATTTCTGCATATGTGCATCCATATATAATCATCACATATTGATATCATCCTTATGTATCTTGGAGGGGTGATGGCTTGAGGGGACAGAATGAGGCAATGTATCTATACATGTATATATGTATTTATATACGCACACACACCATATACACACATTTCTGTATATGTGCATCCATATATAATCATCACATATTGTTTGGGTTTGTCTATTTGTCATAAGAAATTCATTTTTCTTTTTTTTCCAGAGGGGTGATAAATGGAAGGGAGGGGAAAACATAGATTTCTATTAACTTAAAAAAATAGAGAGCAGGAAGAGGAAAGCAACTGAATTAACCATAAAGGAAATATGAAGGAAGGTGCTACCTTCATCCAGAGAAAGAACTGGGAAAAAAGACAAATAGGATAATTTTACGAATACACACATTTACCTATTTGTATCTAATGGCAGCCATCTCTAGGAAGGTAGAAAAAAAGAAGAAAGGGGTGGCTAGGTGGTGCAGTGAATAGAGCACTGTCCCTGGAGTCAGGAGGACATGAGTTCAAATTGGCCTCAGATACTTAACACAAAAACTAGTCATGTGACCTTGGGCAAGTCACTTAACCCTAATTGCCCCCAAAAAAGCAAAAAAAAAAAAAAAAAGCAAAAAAGAAGAAAAGTAATTTATATGACAGTTTTGTTGTACATTTGAAAGGAATAGTAAGTTGTGCATAGTAGATCACAGTTTCATGTACAATTTTTATTGTACTAGGTTATGGAAATGCCTGTTTTATTCCATAAATATGTATTAATATAAAAGATAAAAAGGAAAACAATCTTAAAAAAAGGTGGGAACGTATGTTCCAGATATGAAATATTATATGTGCTATCAGATTAGATCACCAGAAGTTTTATTTAACTGTTTTAATTTCTTATAAGAAACTTCTTATGAAGTGGAAGTAATCTGTAAATGTTTATAATTTTAAAACTAAACTTTATAAAAATGAAACAAGACCATTATCATATCAATTTGCTGATAAGTTTTCCCCAGTTAATTTTTTATCTTTTAATATTAGCTAAATTGGTTTTATTTGTACAAAAACTTTTCCATAGGATGTCATATAAATTATATCTTTTATCTCCTGTGATCCTATTAATCCCTTGTTTGGTCATGATTTCTGCCTATATCAAACGTCTATTCCCCATCAAACAATGATCAATCTATAGATTCATGGGAATTTACACCTGGATGCTATCTTTAGCCTCTACTTGCACTATCTCATTATTTTAGACATGAGTTAGAAACAGGGCACTAAAGGACAAGTCGCTTGACCAGTGCCTCCTTGTTAGGTGGGGGTAGAACTCAGGAGAGAACATATACTTTACTTCCTAATACCACTCTCCTCATAGAAATCCTTTGCTTGTCTGCAGTGTAATACATTCATTTGATATCTTGCTTTCACATTTTTATTGACACTAGCTATTCTGTTCCTCTGTTGATATGTCTGTACGATTCTCACTATCATCTGTTGTGCCTCCTCTAGCCCAGCATGGGAGCCTTTTGAAAGGAGTGCACTCAATTATCCTCCTTGTCTCCAGGAAATACTAGAGATGAGAAAAGAGAAAATACAATTCTGCTTGGGTTAGCGTTGTGTGCTGGTCTCAGTGGTAATGCAATCAGCTGCTTAATGTAGAAGGGTTCAGGGTCAGGGAAAACAGCACAAAAGGAGAGGATGGGCAACTCAAAACTTTTGTCCTTCTCATGAGTTCACAAAGGATAACCCCATTAAAATTGTCTAACCTCTTGTGAATTCCCAGATGATATATACCTAAAGTTGACTGAAAGGAGAAATGCACACGTAGGGTATAAAGGAACGATGTCATGGCACATTGGAAAGAACTCAGGATTTAGAACCAAAAGACCTGAGTTCAAATTCCTGTTTTGCCTCTTACAACCCATATGCCATTGATCAAGATAGATAATCTTTCTAGCCTCCAATTTCTTCACCTGGATAATGATTGTGTCTGACTAATTGTTACCAACAGTCCTTTCCTACAGTAAATCTAAGATCCTCAAATCTAGAATTAAATTTCTGCTTTGGATTCAAGATCTGGAAAAACACTAGTTTTTGTCCCAACTCTAATACAACTTGACATATTAGATGTATGACCCTGATGACGTCACCAACTTCTGCTGGGTTGTTAAAAACTAGAGATCATCAACCTGATTACTACAGACATGGTGTTTATGTGTGTGTGTATGTGTGTGTATGTGTGTATGTGTGTGTGTATGTGTGTGTGTGTGTGTGTGTGTGTGATGGTGGGGGTGTTGCTGTGGAAAACTGCATATACTATCATACTATCAAACACTGTCAATGATTGGTATATTCATGTAGACATATAAATATACACAAAAATTATCAATGTTATATATGACTGGGGCTACATTATATTTGCATGGTTCTTTCTGTCTTCTTGCAATATTTTCTTCTTGATCTGAGAGTTCTAGAATTTAGTTGTAATATTCATGGGAGTTTTAATTTTGGGATACCTTTCAGGAAGAGATCAGTGGATTCTTTCACTTTCTATTTTGCCCTCTGAATTTAAGATGTCAGGGCAATTTCCCTTTATAATTTCTTGCAATATGATATCTAGATTCTTTTTTGATCATGACTTTCAGAAGGTCTAATAATTCTTAATTAATTTCCCCTCAATCTATTTTCTAGTGTTTGTTTTTCCCCAATGTGATATTTCTTATGTTCTTCTATTTTTCTTATTCTTTTGACTTTGTTTTATTGTTTCTTCAAATCTCGTAAAATCATCAGCTTTCATCTGCCTAATTCTAATTTTTTTAAGTAATTCTTTTTTTCAATGAGATTTTGTCCTTTCCCCAACCCCTATTTGGCCAATTCTGTTTTTAAAATAGTTTCTTTCTTCAGCGAATTTTTGTGCTTCTTTTAACATTAAAACAATTATGGTTTTTAAGATGTTATTTATTTCAGTATTTTCTGTTACTCCTTTGCATTGTTACTCAGTCATTTTGGTCATGTATCACTCTTTATAACCCAATTTGGAGTTTTCTTGGCAAATATACTGGAGGGGCTTGTCATTTCTTTCTCCAGCTCATTTTACAGATGAGGAACTGAGGTTATCAGGGTTAAGTGACTTGCCTGGGGTCACACAATTGAGGCCAGATTTGAACTCTGGAAGATAAGTCTTTTTTTTTAGGCCAGGTTCTCTGTCTACTGTACCACATAGTGCCTCTTTTACCAAGCTGTTAACTCTCTTTTGATTTTTTTCCCCCATCAGTCCCATTTCTTTCTCAAATTTCTCCTACCAGTCTTATGTGATTCTTTAAGGCTTCCAGAAATTCTTGCTGACCTTGGATCCCATTAGCAATTTTCTTTGAGGCTTTGCTTATAGCTGTTTTCACATTGTTTTCCTTTTTTAATTTTATGTCTTGGTTTTCCATGCCACTGTAGTAGCTTTTCATGGACAAATTCTCTTTGTTGTTGTTTGTTCATTTTCCTAGCCCATTTATTCCCTTTGAATTTTATGTTAAAGTTGTGCTCTGCTCACCTGGGATGGGGAGGTACTGTTCCAAGGTTCAGATTTTTTCATGCTGATATTTTCAAAGCTAATTCTGGAAATTTGCATGTTTTCAGAGCTTTCAAGGTGGTGTTATTCTAATAGAAGTTTGGTCACTGTTCTCATGGTCTGTGGTTTCATCTTTAACCAGGAAGGGGACCTGCTGCCCTGCATTCACAAATACTAGTGCTTTTCTTAGCCCTGAAGCTGTGAGCATGGGCCCTGATCCCTTGTAACTGACCATAAGCATTTCCCTCTGCCCTGAAACTGCAACCCAGAATGGCATATAGGCAATAGAGTTGTGAATTAGCACTAATTGCATGCAGCTCCAGTAAAGATTTCCCTGAAACATCTTTCTCATCAGCTGTCTGATCCCCTTATCATCTCTGGCTGAGAGATCTTGAAGCTGCTGCTCTTGCTCTGGCTGCTGTTATAGTCATTTCTAAGCCCTACTGCTGGTGCTCCTGAGTGTATCTCCATGTTATAGACCTCTCCTATAGACTGTCTCAATCATCTCAGGCTGGAAAAATATCTCCCTCTACTCTTTTGTTATCTGTGCCATTTCAAAATTTGTTTTGAGGAATTTTTTAAAGTTGTTGGAGGGCAAAATAGAGTTTAGCTGGATACTGGCCTGTACTCCACCATCTTGCCAACTCAATCTGTTTTCTCCTTTCTTAAATATATCATGTTATAAATGATGGTCCTCCTTAATGGGGAATGAGGAAGAGGAAGGGTACAATGTTGAAAATAGATGATATAAAAATAAAACACATTAATAACAAAAAGTCAATGTTGCATTACATGATCTATGAGATAATTTCTTTCTCTGAAATGCTCTGATTTCAGTCACCTGAGTATTCTTTTAGGAGAATCCTCTATTTTGAATCATTGAAAGCATCACTATATTATGCTACCTTAGAAAATTATATTTCTAGGTTGTGCTTTGCAATAAAAATTCCTAATCTCTCTATGTCAAAGCCTCTTAGAGTCATCATTATTATGGCTCTAATACTTGGCATATTTGACACAGTGTATTATCAAACACCATAGCGCATGCAGGATGGCCTGCTAGCACAGGTTCTTTGATCTGCTTTTCTAAATGGAAAATAGCTTCCAAGGGATCAACAGTCTTCCTTGAATTAAACATATATAAGCTACTCACTAGTTCAGAGGGAAGTTCAGCACCTGGAACATGGAGAAAATACAAGCAGAGAAGTAAAGAAGGTAAAGGTCATTCGCTAGTTCAGGGGAAGGGTCAGCACTCTGAATATAGAGAAAATACAAGCAGAGAAACATAGAAAAATTAGCACAGGGATCCAATGGACAGGATTCCAACGATGTAAACAAAGTGATAGATACATAATCCTTAAAACAGGGAGCACAAACATCTGGGTTCTTAAAGCTGAGGGACTCCTTAATAACAGCTACCCAGAGTCTTGTGTGGCCAAATCAAAGTCATATTCTTCCCATGAGTGAGCCCCAAAATAAAATACCAACCTCCCAGTATATATAGCTTTCAATTAATAGACTCAGAGCCAGAAGGCATCAGAACCTACATTACTCATCACAGCTGTGAATTACCAAGGTTCAAAGGAGATTGATCTTTCAGGTATTTAAAATTTAGCATGAGCCTGGGAAACTGAACTACAGAAAGAAAATCAACAAAAATCTCACCTTGCTTGCACTTACACACAGAAAACAAATAAAAAAAACCTGAAATGCCTGAATAATTGCTGTGGTGCAGTGCACATTAAGATGGATGAAGAATTCATGTACTTCATTAATCAATCCCTAACTTTTTGATACTATATACAGAGACAATGAGCTCAACTGCAAAAAGAGTAGAAGGAAGGACATGGGCTAGATTGCCTTAGGGGAGGATATATATGCTTTTATTAATCTCTAGGTTCCCCTATCCTATTGCCTACTTCTTGACTTTTCAATATCATCTCCTTTGTGTGGAATATTTTCCTCTTCACTTCTATCTCTCACCTTTCTTTAAGATTTAATTTACCTTCTTCCCACCTTCTGTAGGGAGATGTTCCTATCTCTCAGCCAATGGAACCTTCTCCTCCTACTTTACTCTCATCTAGTCTATATTTATCTGGCATATGCCTAGACATTTACATGTTGTCTCTCTAGTAAGAATGGAAGCTTCTTGAGGATAGGGCCTTGCTTTGACCTACCTTTCTTTGTATATACCACACTTAGTACCTAGAATATAGTAAACTCTTTTTAAATTTCTGATTAATTATTGCAGCTGTCTGAATGAAAATGGCATTTAGCTAATGTCTTTATTCTTATACAGTTGTATTATTTTGAATCTTATACTATTATGGCCTTTGAAGAACTAAGACTGGAATTCATCCAAATGGCAACGAAATGTGTATGTTGGCTGTGAGCAGGTTACAACAAAGGACCCATAAAAAAGGTAGAGAAGAATGCAGAGATGGTATCAGAGGATCAACAGTGATCACATAGTCAGAATGAAGAAAACTGCTAGGCATTCCACATGCTGCACTGGTATCCCCAGTCTGCAAGTTTGTCACACAAAAGGCTCAAAGAACGTTAGAGAGGTACTCTACACCCCCACCTCCCACCAGGGGTTTGATGGGAAGAAGTAGGTAAGACCTATAGATTAAAAGAAAAAATAGGATTGATGAGTTGTTACAATTCACTCTACTTGAAATCATACTTCGATGGAGATCAAAAGTCCATCATATAACTTCCATTCCAACAATCTCTTGCTCCATTATGAACTCAATTTAGTAACATCAAAAGCTCTTTTGCCTTTATGGAAGTTAGTCGGCTTTCCCCTTGTCAAATCATAACTCAGGTATCATTTCCTATGTAAAACCTTTCTGAATATCCTCAAACCTTTGTTCTCATTCTCTCATTCTCTCTCTGTCTTTTTCTGTCTCTCTCTGTCTTTCTCTCTTCCTCCCTTCCTTTTTCTTTCTCTTCTCTCTGTCTCTGTCTTTCTTTTTCTGACTGTATCTTTTCTCCCCCTTTCCTTTTTGTCTCTGTTTCTCATATATACATATATGCATTCCTATATAGACATAATACATATGTATTTATATAAACCCATGTATATATATATGTATACTCACATGTGTGTATAAATCATATGAGAAACAGATGTTTAAGTGCTTTGCCTAACAACTCCATACAATGTTATAGTCACTACTAGCATACAACTACTAGTCTTGATTCATTCACTAAAATGTACAGAAGGTGAGAACTGAAGAGTATGTTAAATTTTCTATCTCTGCCCCCCTCTCTAATGTATGTAATATACACACATACAAACATGCACAAACATATATACACATACACATATGTATACATGTATAGAAGCGTGTACATACACATTTTTATGTAAACATTGTAATTCTCTGGTAGACTACATATACCTCGAGAAAAGGGATTGTTTCTTCCTCTTATTTGTAACCCTAATGCCTGCTACTGAGTAGGCATTTAAATGGAAATTAGATTAGACAACTAAATTGCATCATCAAAATAATTTTATTGATAATTTATTGGAAATATATCACAACGTGATGATGGCATATATGAAACAGAAAACATTTTACGGCCTTGATAGATGTCACACTCTTAAATGATGCTTCTATAATAGGTATTAATCCATTTAGTAGCTGATGGGCTTCAAGTTTACCCTGCTATGACCATACCGTTACAATCAACACATACATTTCAGAAGCAATGTTTTTCCATTTTTTATTGCTGTCATAAACCTTGAAAAATAAAATAAATTACCCAGAAGCAGCCATGTTCAATTATTATTTTGTGAAAAATGAAGACACATTTGTACTTATTTAACACAAGGCACAAAATAAACAAAGATTGGAATTTATGCTCAATAGCCAATATACTCGCAACAGGCAGATCACTATTATTTCCATTCAGTTCTACAGATCCTATGGGTGTATGAGAAAATACACAGGCTTATTACTGTTTCAGTAGATTAGTTGCATGGGAGTCATTCCGTGCACGGTTGACGTGATTAGGTATAATATTTTGAGGTTTCTTGATTGACTAATACGTAGGTAGCGATGTTGCTCATTAAGTAATGTTAACCTAGTGTTTTGAGAGTCTTCAAAAGTATATGCAAGAAGAGATGTTTTCAGTCACAACTCCCTCCCTCCTTTTTAAAAATCCAATGATCATTATTTCTTACTGAATCTCCCTAGCTCATTGCTTGGCATACAGAAGGTACTTAATGCTTGTTGATCACTGATCTTTATTTTATGTTGTATTTTATTGTACTATTATATTTGAAAATGAGATACCAATTCAAAGCCAAAAGGAAAGAAAAGAAGCTTCTTTACTACCTAAAATTGCTCACTAAAAATAAATTTGTGATGTTCTCTCAAGCTTCAGATGCAAGCTAGAATGACCTTTGGTCCTTCAGGTGATGAACTCCCTATGTATCTGCCCTAGTCACTGAAGGCCCCGAAGAATGCCAGAGAAAGCTGCACTAAAAGCCTTCACACCAATTGCTAAATCCTTCGCATAAGCAAGACTCATGTGCCTGACTTGTCTCAGACCCTGGTTGACTACTCACTATGAAGGAGACATTAGTAGAGCTTCTTAGTTTTCAATAGAGAGCTAGTTGTGATGAAGCAGAAAGAGCCTGCATCTTGGAGTCCAGGGAGCTGGGATCAAAGTCCAGCATTTGTGAATTTGAACAAGTCCCTTCCCTTTTCCATGTCTCAGTTTTCTGACCCGGACATTTGAATTTTTAAGGCTAATTGATTGAAATACTCTAAGGCACTACCTGATTTACAGATGTTGTAAACTAGAGAACTTGGCCTAAGTTTTCTCTATCTCAGAAATGGGAGAATGTTCTTTCCTTAGATGCCTATGAGTGTCTTCTATATTTCTGTTAGCTTTCTCAGGTCATGCATGTTCCTTTTCTTCTTCTTGTTCTCACTTCTCACCCCCATCACACACACACACATACAGATCCTCTTGCAGAGAATTTGATTTTTAAAGCACCAATTCTTCTTTTGAGACATTTCAAACTAAAGGGTTAGAAATATATAATGTTATTTTTTGTTTGTTTGTTTGTTTTGCTTTTTTGGAGGAGGGAAAGCAGGGTAATTGGGATTAAGTGACTTGCCCAAGGTCACACAGCTAGTAAGTGTTAAATCTCTGAGGCCAGATTTGAACTCAGGTCCTCCTGAATTCAGGGCTGGTGCTCTATTCACTATGCCACCTAGCCACCCCAGTATAACGTTATTTTTAAACATCAACTTTCCTACAGATAAAATGCTACCAACATGAAAAAGAAATATTTCAGGGCTTTGCCTAACAACTCCACATAAATTCTGCAGTCAGTACAAACATGCAACTACTCTTGATTCATGAACTAGAGGGCTGTGTATAACAGAAGCTGGGGCTGAAGAAGAGTCTATGTTCCATTCAATTTAATAACAGCTTTTAAAATTGCAAAGTATCTTTTAAATCCCATGGCCTATACTACTAATACCCATCCTTCCTGGAGGTAACCTCTGGCTGGTTGGTTGGTTGTCACCCTTCCTTCTCAAAGAGGACAAAGAAGATATCGTATGTTGCAGTCAATGTACAGCGAGTCAAATTGTTGCTGATCAGATCAGTATGAACTTTGTAGACTGCACCACAGGGCAGGGTCAAATAGTCTATATGAACATTTGGTGTGGAAATGTCTTAAATTTGTGCATCTCACATTGCTTTTGAGCTACTGCAATTCTGCTTTGCTCATAGAGCACAACACTTTCTTTGATGTGGGCATAGAATGCTGGGCAGTCCTTTGACAGTGACTCCCATGTCACGTAAAAAATTCCAAAGTTCTTCCAAGAGACCTTGAAAGTGTACTTGTATTGCTTCTTCTGACTTCCATGTGAGTGCTTGCTTGCACAAGTTCTCCTGAAAATAGTCTTTTAGGCAAATGTCCATTTGGCATTTGAACAATATGGGTAGCCCATCTGAAGCAGAGTTTGAATGCTTGACAGTTTAGCTCGAGAAAGGATCTCCCTGTCCAGTGCCTTATTTTGCTGGATGATTTTCAGAATCTTCTATGAAAGGCACAGGGACACTTTGAGAAACTCTCACTGACTTGATGCATTTCCTGTGCCCATGTGGAGCCTGGCAATCCCAGTATCTGGTACATTTTCCAAATTTCACCAACAGCTCCCTTTACAAACATTGAGACTACTAGAGCTTCAAAACAAATAACTTTATTTACAAAAAACTCATACTTTATCACCTTCTACCACAGGGTCCTCTCATGACTTAGAATGCTACCTCTGGTAGGGGCTTAGCAAGGAAGAAAGATTGATATTAAAACCTAGAACAAGTCTCAAACACTGCCACCAACTTCTAACGTCTCCTGATTTTGCCTGTGACTGGAATCACTAACCTAGATAAGTCTTTAGCAAGGCAGGATTACTTCATATTTTCCTTCTGTGGCTTTTGGTTTTATTTTTTTATTTTTTTGTTTTAACCTCCTGTCTAGTATTTTGTTACTCAGCAGGTCTCCAGTATCCATTTATTGTTCAATGGCAGAAGTTCTCCTGCAGTACACTTTGCCATGATTATCTTTCATTGGCAGCTCTTCCTTACTTGATACTCTCTGCTCTGGGCCAGCCTAATGCAGCCTTCTTGCCACTGTTGTTGCCTTCTCTTCTCTATAACTGATGCTTGTTACCTACAGGATTTAGACCTTGAACAGTTGGTCTATGGAACCATATGCCAAATCCTTAGCTGACTCTGTGACAGTTATTTCATGCATCTGCCACTGTTTCTTTTCTTCTCCTTTTCCAAGTACCAATTTCCAGTAAAATCAGCACCTCCCAAGTGAGTCTTGGGGATGAAAAGGACACTTCTATTCTCTCCACTTGCCTTTCTGCTTCCAGCTTCCTCAGAGGCAGCTGTTTCTGATCATATATTTCCCTGAGGTTGCTTCTTAAAAGTTAGGTGATCATAGGGTAGAATGAAAGGCTCCCAAAGATGATGCCTTTGCCAAGGAAAAGCCTAGGGAGAGGACCCAAACTAAAGGAGAGGGATTTTGGAGAGCTCCCTACATATCTGAGAGCTTAGGAAGGGGGCCACAATTACAACATTTAGCAAATATTCTAGTTGAAATAGAAAACCATAACAGAAATGTGGTCATTTCAGTACCCCATCCGAATTTTTCAATTTGAGGTCATCTATAATCTGACTCTTAACTTTTCCAACTTGTTGTCCCGCCATAATTCACATAACATTTTGGCACCAACCAAACTGGTTAATTTACTGTCCCTAAAATACAGATAACATTATCTCACCTCCTTGCTTTTGCCCATGGCATACAACTCACATTGAATACCCTTCCAGATTTTATTTATCCCTAGATCCTGAACGCAACTACATCCCCCTAGTTGCAAAATGTCTTCAGCTCTGCAAAGAAGTGTTCAATCCTTCTCCCTCAAACCCTTTCAGTGCTTCTCTTCCTCACCACTTAGGTGATGCTTCATCTATCCTTTCCTGCTATTATTTCACTATATCAACATTATCTAGAGGGATATTATAATGTAATAAAGTGCCCTAATTCTTAGAGACTTGGGTGTAAATCCTTTCTCTAAAACTGATTCTGGGATCTCAGGACCCTAGACCAGTGGTCTCCAAAGTGGAAGCCAAGGAAAAAGTTTTGAGTATGATGATTTAACTCCCTCTCCCCAACATAGGGACTATGCTAAACAAATGGTGGAGGGTAAAAAGACTGTGGCAACCCACATTCCTCCCCCAGACCTATTATGGTGTTATGGGAATCTGAAGATCTTCCCTGCCACTGGGCCCTTTGATAGGCTTAAGTGGCTCTGAGAACCTTCCCTGATTTGAAAGTATACTCTGCCCCCTAATAGGCTGAATGTGGTCACATGGAGCTTGTTCTTCAGGAATGCCCATGACTTATTACTTTGTGATTGGGCAGTGGGTCAAGAGGGCTGTGACATTCTCTGATCTAGGAGAAGATTATATATACACTGATGTGAGGTTTTGCTTTGGGGCTCACCTTGAGAAGAGTTATGTGATTTGGACAGATGAGACACTGGGAAGCCATTGAGCCCCCTGGTTTTGAAAACCCAGATGTTGGTGCTTCCCTCTCTGGTAACTGACTAGGTATGGATGTGATGGTTAGATGATTGGAAGCCATCTGCTGATCTGTTTCTTTGCCTTCTTGTAACTTCTGCTTGTAACTTGTGTTTGTATTCTGTTTGTATTCTCTAAAGTTCAGGGTGCTGACTTTTCCCCCTGAACTAGGTAAATGATATATGTTTGATTGATTAAAGTAAGATTGTTAACCCATTTTGGGTTGCTTTCCTTTAGAAAAGCAGATCTGAGAAGCTGTGCTAGCAGCCACCCTGGGTATGCCAGGGTGCTTGCCGATACATATGGACTTGGTTCATTCACAAGTTCAAAATTCCCCCACTATACCATCTTTCAACATCTAGTCACTCCCCCAACATAGATAGCCCAACCAGCTAGAAAAACCAAATGTCCTTTGGTTCTACCATGCCTTTGCAGCCTCACAACGTGAATCAGAGAGGACAGAGAGGTGGGATGGGGGAGTCTGTCCTATGGGCAGAAGCTGGTGAGTAAACCTCCATATATTTCATTGTTCTGTGGACAAACATAAATGGCCGATAATAAAGTCTTTCATGGCTTGTGATTACGTGATTTCCCCGGCCAATCTTCTCCTCTTCCAAATTTCTCAATTTTTAAAAATAAATGAGCACCACCCATTCAGAGCATTGCCCAGGTCCATACATTTGTTTTTACTTCAATTCCTCCCTTCCTTTCACCCCACCCTTAAACATTTTCCGCCTCACCAATTTCTACACACTGCCACACCTCTCATCTTGTGCCTCCTGCCGGCACTCTCAGAACTTCCTGCCTCAACTACTGCAATAACCTTCCCACTGGTCTCCTCACTTTAAGTCTCCCTCCGGCAGAGTGATTTTCCTACAATGCAGATCTGATCTGGTCACTCTTCCTCCTTACTAACTCCAATCTTTCTTTATTGTTCTCAGGATTAAATATTTTATTTTCATCTCATCTTTTTGATTAATAAATATATTTTTGTTTCTCAACATTCATACTTTTTAATACATTAAAACATACAAATAAATGATAAGTAAGTAACCATTATACATATTAGTGTTATCAATATTCATTTTATTTTTTTTTTAAGGCAGGGGCTCATGATGGAAATATTCTGAGACCATAAGCCTTAGACAAGAGACAGGGAGACAAACATGGAGAGACTTTGAGAGCATCAGAGATACGGAGAGAATTTCTTAAATATGAAATATATGCTGTGAAGTTTCACTGGATATACCCCATGTTTAGAACATCCTCTCTATTCATCTCGGCCTCTTGTGTGTCCTTTGGATTTCTTCAAGCCTCAGTTAAAATCCCACTACCTTTAAAAGCCTTTCCTTATCCACTTTAATGCCACTGCTTTCCCTCTGTTAATTACTTCCAGATAATTTTGTACAGATTTGTTTTGTGTTGAACCCATCATTAGACTTCCTTGAGATCAAGGACTGGTTTTTGTCTTTCTTTGTACCTCCAGTGCTTAATACAGAGCCTGGCATATAGTAAACACTCATTAAACGCTCCTTGACTTGGCAGGCTCTATGCTAAGCACTGGGGCGCGGGGGTGGGGGGTGGAATAAGCACTTATATGCCTGTTATATGCCAGGTATTGTGTTGACTCATTTGCCGGTATTATGTCATCTGATCCTTATAGCAACTCTGTGAGGTAGGTGCTCTTAATAGCCCCAATTTATGACTGAGAAAACTGAGGCAGAGCTGAAGTGATTTGCTCAGCATCAAACATCTAGAAAATGGCTGAGACAAGATTTGAACACAGATCTTTCTGATTCCAGGGCTGTCTCTATATTTCATTCTCTCAGAGAGACAACCTGACCATATCTCTGCTCTATGAATATGTCACAAGGCCCTCAGCTGTGTTCAGTTCACTCCCCCACTCCATGGTAAATTTACTCTCTGGACTTCTATATCTTCCTGACAACAACCTCCTGTTTTGCTTCCCTCCTCCCTCAATTTAGATAGATAGATATACAGAGAGAGAGTGAGAGAGAGAGAGAGAGAGAGAGAGAGAGAGATGGATGGATAGATAGACAGATAGATAGATAGATATGGAAAGATAGAGATAGCTACAGCTAGAGATATATATGTAGATATAGATACATGTATATATAGATATATGTACACATATAGACATAGATACATTTATATCAGTATATTAGTACTGTACATACATGCACACATGCTTGCAGCTACTTCATGGTGGTATATGTAGATAGCATGTATGTATACATATATAGGCATATGTATCCACAGCATATGGAAATAGTTGATGTAATCATACCTCCTTGAGCTGAGAATTAAAGCAGGGAGTAGCAAGGGGTAGATAAATCATTTTCAGTATATCAATTTAATGGACTGTGAGTGCATCAGAAAAAAGTAGGAACTGGGCAATTTCAGAGAAACTAAGAAGATCTCTGTGAATTTGCGGGGGGGGGGTGAGGAGTGAGTAGAATAAGGAGAAAAGCTTATATAATGATAACAATATAAAGAAAAAAATCAACTTAGTGTTCTAAAACTTGAAAACATAAATTGCTTAGTAAAGAGATCCCTATTTGATTTTTAAATAATAACTGAGAATATTAGAAGGCAGGAACATGGAATATATTAGGTTTACAATGACATCTAATAACAAATTCCACAATAAATTCAAAATGAATATGTAACCTTAAGATTAAAGACCTTGCTATCAAAAATAGATGAGGAATAGATTATTTACCTTTCAAAGTAATGGCTATGAGATGCATTCTTGGAAAGAATTACAAAGCTAAAATATAACATTTCAATTACATAAAACAGGAAAGTATCTACCTGAACAAAATTATTTCATCTCAGAGAGGAAGGGGAATAGTTGAATAAGTGAAAAAAAACAACAACAATCTTTTTGTCAAATTTATCAGATAAGGGTTTGATATCCAATTTGTACCAACTTCTCTCCACTCCAAGATAGAGAGACAAAATGTGTTCATGAGTATGTATATACCAATATAGACACATATGGACACATATACAACACTGTAACAGCAAGCACCCTGGCATACCCAGGATGGCTGCTAGCACAGGTTCTTTGATCTGCTTTTTTTTAAAGGAAGTAACTCAGAAAAGGTTAACAATCTTACTTTAATCCAACATATACATCATTTGCTTAGGTCAGGGGAAAAAGTCAGCACCCTGAACTTCAGAGAAAATACAAACAGAAATTACAAGCAGACAAAAAATACAGACAGAGAAAATAACACAATTCCACAGACCAACAGACAGGATTTCTAGCTGTCTGATCATTATATACATTCACAGATAGTTATTAGAGAGAGTGAAGAATCAACATCTCGGTTTTCAAAGCCAAGGGCACAATGGCTGCCCAGACTCACATCTGACCAAATCACACAACTCTTACTATAGGTGAGTCCCAAAGTAAAACCTCACCTCAGGGTTTATATACAGCCATCTTCAGGGTCCGCAGACATCACAACCTTCATGACCCATTGTCTAATTACAAATTTAAAAAAAAGTGTGGGTCTTCCTGAAAAACAAGCCTCTCCTAAGCATGTTTCTCTTGTTTGGCTCCAAGTGAGGCCCATTAAGGGGCAAGGATGATCTCTAAATTCCCTAAGCTTATTCAGTGGCAGGGAAGATTTTCAAATTCCCTCACCATTATAAATACATATGCAATATACCCATTCACATATTTATTTATGAACACATATCTCTATATCTATCTATCTAATATGCATCTACACACATATGTACACACACACACATATGTCCATATGTACAATATGTGAATATACATTTATGTGTATACAAAACTCCCTCCTGGATCACTGTCTTGTAGTGCAGGATGAGGTTGTAAAATTCAATGTAACTATGAGCTATGCTGTGCAGAGTTATCCAATATGGACAGATCATATTGGAGTGTTCTGACAAAATGAGACCTGCTGGAGAAAGAAATAGTAAACCACTTCATTGTCTTTGCTCATGAATAGTTTTAAAATAATAAAAAATATCACACCTGAGGATGAATCCCTTATATTGGAAGGTGTCCAAAAAGCCACTGGGGAAGAGTAGAGGACGGCTAGAAGTTGCTCCAGAACTAACGCAGAGATTAGGCCAATGACAAAAGCAAGCTCACGTATGAGTGTGTCTGGTGACAAAAGGGAAGTTCAATATTGTAAAGATAAATATTAAATAGGAACCTGAAATACATGATCTATGAACCAAGGTAAAGTAGACAAGGACAAATAGGAGATAGAAAGATTAAACATTGACATCTTGACGATTTAAATGGCTGGAAGGGATGAATTTAATTCAGGTCATCATTATAGCTACTACTATGGGCAAGAGTAACTTAGACAAAATGGAGGAGCCCTCTTAGCCAACAAAAGGGTGAAAAAAGCAATAATGGAGTATGATCTCAAAAATGACACAATAATATCTCTTTGAATCCAAGGCAGAAATTCAAAGTCAGGGTATTACAAGGCTGTGCTCTAATTACTGATGCTAAAAAGGCTAAAGTTGATCATATCTATGAAGACCTACACAATATTCTAGAAATAACACCTCCCAAAATGATTTCACAGTCCTTACAGGAAACTGGAATGGTAATGTAGGAAATTAAAAGATAATTATATCCAAAGACAAGTTTGATCATAGAGTGCAAAATGAGGCAGGACAAAAATTAATAGAGCTTTGTTAAGATAACTTGCTGCTCATAGCAAACACTATCAACAGCTCAAAGGCAACTCTAAATAGGAGTTTTACCAGATGTTTCATATTGAAATCAGATTGATTACATACTTTAAAATCAGAGGAAAAGAAGTTCAACATCACTGATTCAATCAAGAGCTGACTATGGCTCAGATCTAGCTCCTAATTGTGACATTCAGACTTAAATTGACAAAAGTAGGAAAAGAAAACACCAGAACGTATAGGCACAACATAAATAATACCCCTTATGAATAGAAGTGCAAGTGATGAAGAAATTGAAAGAATTAAATCTAGTAGAGTGCCTGAAGAACTTTGGGTAGAGGTTTGCAATATTATATAGGAGACAGTAGCAGTAGCAACAACAACAAAATATTCCAAGGAAAAAGAAGATGAACAAAGCAAAATGGCATCTTTTGAGGCTTTGCAAATATCTGAGGGAAGAAGGAAAAGTAGAAAAGGAAACATATACCCAGATGAATGCAGAATTCCAGAGAATAGCTAGAAGGCATATATTTTTCTTATATGACCAATGAAAAGAAATAGAAGAAAACAACATGAGAAAGTCAAGAAATCTCTTCAAGAAACTTAGGGATATCAAGTCTATGTTTCATGCAAAAATAGGCATGATAAAAGACAAAAATAGTAAGGACTTAACAGAAGTAGAAGAGATTAAGGAAAGGGGGCAAGAATACAGATAATTCTATAAGAAATCCTAGTCACCAATAATTATGATGGTGTGGTTGCTGATCTAAAGCCTGAAATCCTAGAGAATGAAGTCAAGTGGGCCTTAGGAAGTATTGCTAACAATAAAGACAATGGAGGTGATGGGATTCTAGCTGATCACTAAAAGGTGATGCTATTAAGGTATTGCACTCCTTATCACTAAATTTGGAAAATCTCAGCAGGGGCCACAGGTAGAAAAGAAATCAGTTTATGTCCCAGTCCTGAAGAAGTACAATGCCAAAAAAGATGTTCCAATTACCAAACAATTGCACTCGTTTTATATACTAGCAAGGTTACATTTGAGATTCTGTAATTTAAGCTTCAGCAATATGTGAGCCAAGCATTACCAAAAGAGTAGGATAGTTTATGAAGAGACACAGGAACTAAGGGAAAAGAAAAAACAAACAAAAAAACTCAAAACCTGCCAACATTTACTGGATTACAGACAATTAAGGGAGTTTCAGAAAACGAGCAAACAAAACAATATCTACTTCTGGCTCATTGATTACATCAAAGCCTTTGACTGTGTAGATCACAAGAAAATGTGGCAAGTCCTCAAAGAGAAGGTCTGGAGGATACTGGCCCTTTTTTCTTCTTGTCTGTTTGTTAGTCACAGTCCCAAATCAGCTGATAGGAGACAAGATCTGAATGATTAAAGATCCAAAGTTTCACAAGAGATAAATAAAGAAATTCTAGCATGTTTAAAGAAGAACTTCTTGAGCTTCAAAGATGGAGGAAAAGGACATCTAGCCAGCAGGAACTATGAGTTTACCTTTGCCACATTTACTTTCAAAGTTTGAGTCTTCTTACACTTATATTCTGTGATATACACTTGTAGGAATGAGTATCATGAACTTTTGAGGGGATATTTTTAAGCAACCAAACTTATTCTAGTATCTTAAAAAATTACTTTTCTTTAAAAGGTATTTAATTGATTCTCAGTTCCTAATCTTGGAAGAGAGGGAACACCAGTGGGGGCTCAAGACAATGACATTAGAGAATTACTTTTAAGATATTAAGGAGACTTCTAGAGCCTTGAGGAGGAAATGTGATAAAGCTGCAGGGATTCAACTTGTCATAAGGACTGGTAGTTTTAATAAGAATCCTTGGAGCTTACAAGGAATACATTTTCATCCTAAGAAGAACCAGAAAAAAGCCCCACCCACTCACAAAAGTACTGTCCAATACTTCAATAATATGAATGAAAAGAAAATAATGACAAAAAACCGAATCTGATAAACATACAATGGCCAATCCTGCCCTTCAAGGAGACTTAAGGAAATGTACCTGTGTCATTTCATTTTAAATATGGAAGACCACGGGGAGTGGCTCTTAGACACATTATTGTGGGGCGATCTTTGTTTGCTGATTTTGCTGAACCATCTTTGATTTTTTTTCATTATCACAATAGAAGATATCCAGAAATAGCTATGACAAATACAAAACACATAAAAAAAGAATAAACCATGTTAAAAGTTAGCCCTTTGTTTCAAAAAGTAATTAATGTCAATACTTTCAGAATGATATTCAGCCATGACATGGGAAGCAGGTCATATTATTTATAGGAAAATCTGATTGATGATAGCATAGACACTCTTCAGCTCCAATAAACCAAGAGTAACCATCTTGGTCAATAGTCTCTTTGGAAGTATGCATGAGAGGAGTAAGGAAATTGGTAGCACGGGAATGAGAGATAACGAAGTGGGAACAGCCATTTTAACCTCCTGGAAAACAGAGAATGAGGAGGTATTATGAGTCACTGTTTACCAACATGGGATATTTATATGGCCAGATTTTGATTGATGTTCTGTGGGAGAAACATATGTGAGGGCTCTCCATGCTATCAAAATAATAAGCATGCTTTTGTTTTTAACAGCTTAACTTTGGAGTCTGAGGACCTGGTTTCAAAACATTTCTCTTTTTCTTTCTATCTATATAACATTTAATAATTTGCAAACTCATTGCTATTCTGTTTCCTTACCTGTAAATAAGGTAGAGGGGAGGGGATGAATTACATGACCTCCAAAATCCCTTCTAACACTAATCATAATCTTACAATTTATGATGTGAAGTTACTTAACCAGTCTATACATTAATTTTTCCTTTGATTTCTTTTTCTTCTCTAATTGCTACTGCTAACATTTCTAGGACCGGATTGAATAAGAGGGGTGATAATGGACATCCTTGTTTCACTCCTGATCTTATTGGAAATGCTTCAAGTTTATCGCCATTGCATATAATATTTGCTGATGGCTTTAAGTAGA